>JAUEKZ010206595.1:0-23497 GCA_031471865.1 Melibe leonina
GCCTATCATCTTACTTACCCCTGGGCGCTTATATGACCATAGCAGTTGCAAGTGCCCTAAAACTCTCAACAAACAAGAATAAAAACTCTTTAAAATTCCAGAAAATCAGTATTATGTCGAGTCCGCTTATGGTAGTATTTATAAAAAGGCTAATAGTAATAGAACCGTCTTTAATGATATCTAGTTTTCCATTTGTATGAGGGAAATATGAGACATCAGCTGCTAGTATTTCATGAGTTCAGTCAGTCCTTATTTCCTTTTGAAATCCTCATCCTAAAGGATGTATCAAATTCAACCTCACTTCTTGATGTATTCTTTCATCGTCCTGTTTCCTATATGAAGTATTTAATAAATCCCAGTATAGACAAAAGATGCTTGCCAGACTGTGTTTATTATTGTTGTGGTAGTACATTATAAAGTCTCTACTGGAATCAATGCATTTTTTGTCCAGACCGATGATAATTAAGTAAGAAGATAGCAATTACTATAAGCTGTGTGGAACATATCAGAAACATTTTTAATTTCTAATAAAAAACTTTATGCATAGTAACAAATGGAACAATATTGTTTTGTCTCAATATGGGGTGGAACAATGAGCAATCAATACACTGTACCCTGAATTTTTAAAATTATTCTGTACTTAATTCATCTAGTCCATTCTGTGTTGTGAAATTTTTTAAAGCAATTATCTAGTATTTCACAGAAGAACGAGTGACATGTAATTAATAATAGAGAATATTTTTTTTGTTAGCAGTATTAGCATTATATCATCATAAATCCACCTTTACATGTTTGTCATCCAGCAATATCTTCCTCTCTCCTGCAAACCCGTGCGGTCTTTATTGGCAGTCATGAAAGCAATAGGAGCTACATAAAGATTTTATCAAGATCTCAAGCAACTGACATTTATGATGTTTTTTTGCTGATCTTAGATAAAAGACATCTTTACAAGCGCCTCTGGTGGTCGCGTTCTCTGTTTCTTCTCTTTTGGCTTCACCTGTCAACTTACTTTTTCTAGCACTCTTTCCAGTGCTCCCTTGCAAGCTTACACACACAGCTGTTTTGTATCTGTTTGCTCAGTCTTGGCCCTGCCTATCGTTCTAATAGACTTATGGTCATCCCCCATGTTTAACACACTGTGGTACCTAACTACAGGGTCACTTTCTATCTAGGACTGAGTACTTTTGTACATAAAGGGCGGTAGAATATCCTGGGTCTCCCCTGAGCACAGTGGAGCATGATTTGTGTGGTAGCCATTATCTGTTTGTGTGTCCTACTTTGTAATTGTATGAGATGTTTTTTTCCCCCTGTAAACTATCTCTTTGTCACCTTTTTTGAGAGATGATATTTTTTTGCGGAAATCATCTCTCTGTGATACGTCCCTGGCAGGGTCAATCTCTGGCTATTCTTTTAACTGGCCTATCATCTTACTTACCCCTGGGCACTTATATGACCATAGTAGTTGCAAGCGCCCTAAAACTCTCAACAAACAAGCAATACCTACACTAGCATAAAATATCATGTCCTGTAATTGTAATAAATTTATAAACTTACATGAGCATAATAATTATAATGTATATTCGAATTTTTCTCCTATTCAGTATCCAGTGAACTAGAAAATGAATTTGAATCACTGACAAGACTGTTGTTATCATATGCTTCATGCAACAGCTTAGATCGATCTGAATAAATGTGTTTGTGTAAGAAAAGGAGGGAACATGTTTTTCTGTTTGTTTGGTTACTAAAGTAAATGCTGTACATGACTAGACAAAATGATGTTTGGAATGGAAAAATACCTTGAGGAAACATATCCAAAGGAAGTAGATAGATAGCTCACCCCACTGTATAAGTTTAAAAACATTGTTAAAGAGTACACAGAGCATGTTTATCCTACCTACTTCTACTTTTTTGTAAATGTACACGATCGTGAATAGATTTGATCTCTACTTGAATGGACTTTTACAATTGCTATTGCTATTTGATCAATCTTAATTGATATTGATTATAATAATAATAAGCGAATTTGAATTATCATTGTATTTAATTAATATAACCATGGTCTGTTGAATTAAGAGATGGCTCTCTTCATAAATGGAAGCACTGTTGTAGTTTGAAAGAAATTGTTGAGAAGCACTATCTATAGTATTTTGGAAAAACAAAATTGGTTGCAATGTGTTATTTTGAGAACATGGGTTTTCACATAAAAGAATCTTAGTAAAGAATCGTATTACTGAATAGTCACGCCAAATTCCATTATTGCACCTATTATCTGTTCTTGTGAAAACATTGTGTCAGATATCTATTGGTTTCATTTACTTCTTTATTATTTTATTTTTTATATCTCGTTCATATGGGTTCTGTCTCTTCATATCATTAACAAATCAATCACTTATACCTGAGTGTTTTGTCTATAACTAGGTACCTTTATTTATGAATATAAATCTCTCAAATTTATAATTCATGGGAAACACAAATATTTCCTTACTAGATGCTATAGTAGTAGGTATCTATGTTGCAGACTATTCAAGGAGTCAGATGCATGGTTTCACCTTAATAAACAATGAAAGAATAGACAATGGCAATCACTTGAAAATCTTTTTTTAGCCATCTGGCCAATAGAAATAGTAAAGTAAATAGATTACCTCTGTTTCTGTTGCCTGAAGCAAACAAGTGACAATTGCTACTGCCTTCAGGTTAGGACGCTGATCTATCACAGATTACTTCCTCCTTAACGAAATCTTTGACTACAGTACTTGGATCAATGCCCATTTGCCATATGGGTAAATGAGTCAATTGGAATAGTTTTTCTTCGCTGAAGAAAAACGAAAGTGGTGTTGGTAAGAATAAAACTCCCAAGCCTTGGGCCTTTATGCAGCATGCATGGCTACCAGTACTACTTTGTTTGGGTCACAGGGCCTCCAATTGAGGTAGGTAGGCCCCCTGCTATGTTACTGACAAAATATTTGTATGAGAACTGGGAAGCAAACTCTTTTTTTTATTGAAGCAACATCTTGACAAGCTCCCTTTGAGTTTTTATTAAGTAATCCTAATCATGCCTGTCTTGCAAGCTGTTTGTGTATTTTGTGTGGACCTTGTGTTGTGTGTATGTATGCGTTTGTATGTATGGGTGCATGTGTGGTATTTTTTTTTTTAACTTTGTGCGTGCATGCATAATTGTGTGTGGTTGTGTTTGTGGGAATTGCCATCTGTGGGTATTTCTTGTTATTGTTACTAGAAAGTTATAACCTTTTGGGGATGTGATATAATAATTATTAAACCTTGTAGACTACCTATTATCTACCTGTGTATGTACACATTGATGCATTAAGATTGTTTATGCTGGTTTTTTTTGGCTTATGTGTATTTGTGTAACCTGGTTATGATGTTTCAATGATTCAGTGGCAAATAAATAATTCAAATAAAGGGTTGAAAATCATATTTGGAAGTTGTGTAAATTTTTTTTACGAACATTTTTTTTTTTTTTAAAGATATTTTGATGAACCTTATTTTAAAAAATAAAAATTTGAAACCCTTGTCATCTGTCATTATATGCAAATTTGCATGAAAATATTTTCCTAAATTGGGGTAAGTGAATCTAAACTCAATACATCAGACTTTCGCTATGATGATGTCCAGCCGAGTTATGGTCTTCTACAAACATGGCTACTCTTTGGCTATCCAATGCCCTCCGCCAGCCCATCCCTTGGTGTCTAATCATAATTTGTGAGAACAGGATGTTTTTTGTAAGTGCTGTAGACTTCCAAGTTTTTCCTCTTTTACAGAACTGCTATTGACAGTACTGTTGAGCACAGTTTGTGCCTTGGCACCAAGTTTCCAAACAGAACTTAGTGCAGAACACTCATCTAATTTTCACTATCTACAGACATCTTGAAGACAAGACAAAACTGCTTAATTGATTGTCTGGCAGGGGGATTATTCTTCTGTTCAAATTGATTAAATCACTCTAGCTGTATCCGAGCTTGGGCCTTTCTCTGCCCTGTTCAATCCAAGCACAGGTTATAGAGAGTTTACATAGAGAAAAAAAAGTGATTCCCATGGACATGATCCCACTGTAGCTGATGTAGTTATAGATAAGCTCTACTGTATTTTATTTACAAACTCTTTCTCTTTCTCTCCAAATATCAAACTCCCCTTCCTTCCCTTTTTTTGTGATCTCTTGTAGATAAGTGCACTGCCCCTCTCTCATTTGTTTGCCTATAGTGGACGATGATCATTCCTATTCCTATGAGATCACATCCAGATTAGCAGATCAATGAAAAGATCTAGTATCTGTGATTAAGATAATTGATAACTTTTCCAGGGTCCCCACTCAGCAATACATATTTCCAACCACCCAACAATTGTACTCTGCAACCATGAAAGACAACAAAAATCAGGAATCAATTTGTTTGATTTAATGAAAATGACTGAATATAATACAATGAATGATAACGATATGTTCATTACATACATGATACATCTGTAATTAATGAAGTGCTATCTACAATCCTTGACAAACCTGAATCTCACAATAATGTAGTCATGGTGGCTACAATATTAATGTGGGCATCAATGTTCAAACCAAAACAACTCAGTCATGTAAAGCATGTGAATGATTGTGTAAACACAAACTCAATGGGTGATGGATTGAATCCAAATCCCCATTTTTTCTGTCAAAGAACAGAGCAATGTAAATATAAATATTTTCTGGGTCCCATGAGACAAATTAACGAGGAATTTGATTGTTGATACTCATACTGTCATCTTAATTCTATGTTCATAAAGTATGATATGATGAAACATCCATTGTCACTTTGCCTTATCTTGCCTCAGGAAGGTTTTCATTTTCATTTACGTTGTTCAGTTCCTATTTTATCATACTACTTTACAATAATTCTTAAACAGCCGAGAGTAAATATTTCAAAACCCCAAAGACATGTAAGAGCAATGGCCCACAAGAAAAGATTGCCTGCCTCACTAAAGCAGACAGGTTGCATGCTGATGCTAAAACTAAAAGAAAAAAAAAAATGACTTTCATGAGGACATATTCAAACTGCATCCACCAGTCCAACAGCTGCATGGAAACTAACCAAACTGAAAGACATTGTGTGTAAATCACAATCATAGGTACAATAAATAGAACTCAAATCAGATTCTAGTGCAGACATTCTGGCTACCAAGCATTCACAACATATAAATAATGTCTCCTCAGCTAGACATCAATATACGATCAAAACTAAACTAAAATTTCTATTTCATTTTCTCTTTACTTTTACATACTTTTATGCAAAAAGTTACTCCTCATCTTTGTTTTGAGCGTATCTACTTGGCTTTTATTCTGATATTTCTATAATGTAAACCCATAAATGATGGAAAAAAAAGACATCAGTCTTTTAAAATCCAGTGTTATTGTTAATTGTTATAATAACAAAATAACAATAACAGACATAAAAACAAAGAATTAAATGGTAGGAGAGAAGCATTCTAAAAAGTATCAACTGTGAAAGTGGAAGCACTGTATTGGTCATGTTGAAAATTTTTCCAAGTTTAAAAAGTTTGAAAACTTCTTCTATATCCACACTCGATACAACAATCTCTATTATATGACTACAACTGCATTCTAACATAAGTCTTATTTCCACTTGCTTGGCAAAGTACTAAGGACATTTACCAGCTCCGTAGCTAAAGTGGTAGAACTTCCTTCTCGGAACCAGTAGGTCAGAGTTTTGAATCGCAATCGCGTCAAAGATGTTAAAATCATCAATTTAGCAGTATCCCGTTGGGCCCTGGGTGTTATTGGAATAGTGCTAAGATTGGTTGACTATACTGTGACTTGTTGATATATTACAGTGAGCTATCTGTTTATATCTGTATGGAAGTCTGTTACTGTTAGCTTTTATAGACAGCTCCACCTTCAATATGACCTAAACTCTGAAAAAGGCATTAACTGGCAACATCCAAACAAAAGCAGGACATTAATTTATTGAGCATGGGGGAAATTGAAATGCTCAGTGGTATTGGTATATGGATTTAGAAAAGAAAGTCACAAAGAAGACCGGCTAACTGGTGTTTTGTTGTAATCTGTTGATCATCAAGTTGTTTCATAATATTTAGCACTCGGTTTGTCGGTACCTGGATTCTTAACAGAGACCTCCAACATCTTCTACCACCTCTGGTTCAGTAGCCTACACTTACACTCACCATTAAATTGTTTGTTGGATGAACCCTTGCTGCGCAGCACATCTAAGATTTTAGCAGTTGTCCTGCCAGGCGCTTAGCATTCTGGGAATAGTGCTGAGACTGGTTGGCACAGTGTCAGTATAATGTGACTCAATCTTTCATTTGACTCAAAGTGGCGGCACATTAACTTGTCTAGAGATGATATGGCCTGCCTAGGTTGTGTTTAAAAATGAGAATAAAAAAAGGAACAAATAAAAAGCCACATCTTTGTCCATTTGTTGGGTAGAGAAACAAGAACACAGCTGGAGTGGCTTTGTGTTCTCCTGTGTCACCACAAGTCCTGTCGATCATCACATTGGAGTAGGTGGCTCTGATGTCTCCTTTTCATCTGTATCTCAAATCTTTTGGTGGTTATCAAGGATAGTAGCAGTGCGTTCTGCGACCTGATGCCACAGATTCTGTTGACTATCATATTGGAATAGGCGGCTCCGATGTCTCCTTTTCATCTGTATCTCCAATCTTTTGGTAGTTATCAATCAAGGACAGTAGCTGCATGTTCTGCTACCTGATGCCACAGATTCTGTTGATCATCATGTCAGAGTACATAGCTCCAATGTCTCCCTCCACCTGGAACACAGGTGTTTGTACCTCTGCGGAGGGCGGTGGAGCTCTGGACAGCTTGTGCCACATGGATACCTGCCTCTGAGTCACCTGCAGATTTGGTGGAGAAATGGGGGAAGGGGGGGGGGGGGAGAATAATGTGTATTGAGTAAAGAGCAAATGGGTGTGCTTAAATTTCTGCCATGATGTTCACTTTGGTGTGAGATTTAAAGGTATTGATATTAACCCTTTTACTGAAATATGAAACCCACTGAAATATGAAAAATCTTGAAAATGTATGTATATGTGGTCTTATACCAGATAAATCAGATTTCAGTGAACTGACATATGCCGAAAGCCTGAAATCTTGTATAAGAACAAGCAAATCGTGAAGATTTTGGTTTCCTTAGCATTGAAGCGTTAAAAAAGTACAGTGTTTAAACAATGAAAAAGGACAAGATATAGAATGATAGGCAGTGCCAATAGGGAATAGAATCAGAAGATGAAATGTGACAGGAGAACAAGTTGAACTTGGAACCTTCCACATTAATACAAATGCAATGACTATGTGCATGGACACAGCAAAGCACAATTTTGTAATACTAGGCTTTAAAAACAGAAAAAGGAAACATGATGCATAAGTAGCAATTTTCATGACAGCTAAAAATATGACATTTTTTGTTCCTTTATAGTCTAAGTACTTTTTGGTAACATCTACAGTGTTTAAGTTTGTATCATTAGCTTGATTAAAATATCAGACATCAGGTTTAAATGAAATAACAAAGAGACATAGAATCTATCGACCTATAAATGTTAGGCTTTATTTTTTATTTTTTTATTTCATATAATTTACAATTGACTTTCAACATTCAAATTTAGTATTCATTATATAAAATTGCATACAAAAATACCCAGAAGTATGAAAAGTGCTTCACCTTCTGGAAGTGGCAGGCACAGCTTCCCTGCAGAAACTCTGAGTACCGACTCATGGTCATGTTGAAGGTGTCTACCACGAGGAACCCTCGGGTCACAGCCTCAGACAGCACCGCCCTGTTCTGTGACAGCAGTTTCTCATGGTCCTTCTGAGGAGCGAGGAGTGGGGAAAGGGAGTCATTGCATCAAGAATTGAACACTTCAATACAGATATAGTCTGGATAATACAACAATTTTCTGCAAATATTATTATAAGAAGGGAGTTGCAATTTTCCTAGGATTACACAAGCCTAAAAAATACATCGTCTAAGGGGGACAGGTATTGCTAAATTATAAACAAGCTGGAAAAAAACAAATGTAAGATGAAAAAAAAAAAGCAATGAAAAGCTCTACTTTCTTCTCTCCCTTCTTGTAATTAGCCAGCTTACTTATCTAAGAACCACATCTTAGTGTATAGTAAGTTGGTGAAAATTTTGAATAAAGCACCACCAATTTGTGTAAAATAGACTGACGGGTGTGAGATGTTGCATGTTGCTGACAGGCTGGTGGAATCCTGCACCCAGTCCCTTCACCACCACAGTAATCCCTGACAGGCCCTCTCTGGAACACACAAACAGTCATTCATTCATGTTGAGTACAAAATGTATATATTGTTATAATGAATGAGCTTCAGATGAGATAATAAGATTGTAACAGGAAAGCAATGACCTGTATACTTTTGTTTGTTTGTTATGTTATTAGCCACACAACATATTTTTTTTCCTATGTGTTAACTTTTCATTTAAAACCAATGACAAATAGTTGCCATAAAAAGGTCTTACATGATTGATATATTGATTAAATCAATTTCAGCACAACAAGGTTATCCCTGAATGTCGATGACAAATAAACTACTACAACCAAAAGAAAATGTAGAAAAAAAAGAAAAAAAAAACTTATAGTAGGAAATCACAAAATACTCAATTTTGATTTCAAATAGAATGAAAAGGAAATGGGTTCAACAGATGTTACAACAAGCAGTGCCCATGAGAGACAAAGGCAGAGACATATATTTCAATTGTCTTCTTCTTCTCCACTCTTCACTGGTGCCTGTACTAAGAGGGACTATTTACAGGAGATAACATGACATCATTTTTGTGATGATGCTGCAGCTATTTTGTTACACCAAATATTCCTTGACAATAAAATCAAAAGACACCCTCTACATATTATGATCAATAGAAGATTCCCAACTTCGGGTTTTTCCCAACCTATTTTTAGATGGCGGTAATGGATAGTGGGTGAATCTTTTGGAGGAGAGGGGCGGAACATATTTTGAGGTAAACACAAAAAGTATAAAGCTCTCTCATGTATGTTTATAAACCTCCATGGTATGTACAATAAGAAGACATTAAAGGACACAGAGGTAAGAGGTGAGGACTACTGACTGTGCGAGTGCCTCTGCCAGCCACTGCATGTGGTGCCTTGACAGCCACTGCACTCCTCCCAGGGCCAACACTGTGCGGCTGGAGTTGGACACAGGGCGCACTCTGGGGACAGTCAGTTTGGTGATAATACAGAATAGCATGATAGAATAATAATAATTAATATAATGGTAATCTTCTTCTCCTTCCAATTAACTGACTGACTTGGCTGGACCGAGTATTACTGTCAACTGTCAGTGTGCATTTCAACGTGGTCGATTACATAAGAGTAAGAGCGTTTAAAATTCAAGTCAAAAACATATTTATATAGAAGGCTCTAGATCCATTGAAAGAATCGCATCAATTTTTACATTGCATTAACAATGCCTGAATTTCTGGCTTTTGGCATATAAAATCTTATTTATCTAGCTTAAGAACATACACATCTTGAATAGTTTGTATAATCTGTTTGGTTAGAGTCAGTCCTCACTGTGAAAGGGTTAAGTTTGATTAAACAATTTGTTTTGTCAAACTTTCTATTTGGAACTTGGAATCCATCTGGTCTCAATCAACACTAAGTTGGTCCCCTATTGACTTTTCACATGAAGGAAGTGCATAAAGCCAGAAGCCAAAAGTATCAGAGCAAAATTTCAATTAACCCTTACACAGCCTGATTCAAAGTTGAAATATGCAAAATCTTGAAAATGTATGAGTTCTTAAACCAGATAAATCAGATTTCAATGAACTGACATATGCCATTCGTCTTGTAGCTCTAAGTCAGGTTAAATTTGGCTACAGTGACATATAACATGCCTTAATTGGTAGATTCATTTGAAGCTAGAAACAAAACTAAGCCCAGACACTGCATGATGTGCTATTAAGGGGTAAAATACAAAACACAACCAAATAATACAGTATACCTGTCCAACAGCTTTCTCAAAGCCACTTTGAACAAAGGCCTTTCATGGAGAGGGAGCCAAAACTGGGGGTAGTAGGCAAACCCCACAGTCGTGTGTCCTCCATTGAGGTGTGTGTACACTTTGATGTTGTGTGTTTTGTCCCAGTCGTACAGAGACCCATTGACGCGTTCAATCAGGTAGTGGGACATACCTCGCAATGTGGAGTCACCTAGGAATAAAACCTAAAGAATATTTTTTTTTATTCATTACTGCTTGTGACTTGTGACATTGGTGAGATAGGATTAGGAGAGAAAGGAATTTTCTACTTTTTTGAGTCTACTTGAAATCAATTGATAAAAAATTTACTTTCCAGTTAGTCATTAGAGAGTACTGATTGCACAGATTTCGCTCCATAATATCATGATCTTTATATAATGATTTACACACTTTGATATCATATCATATTATACCTATTTAGTGAAACATGCGCTAAAAGAATAGACGCAAAATGGTGCGCTTATTTGTTACCAAGATGAAGAAGACAAATCACAAACATCACGCATTAAACTGCATCGTTGCATTTCATGGGTGGATTTTTCGCCTACATTGAACTGTCATCAAGCGTTTAATAGAGATGTCTCCCGTGAAGACAAGCTAGATATCTTCTAACTTCAACCAGGAGAGTTTCAAAAGCAATTTTGAAAAATTTGACATACTGCAGTTTTCCTGGATTACATCTATATTGTACTTGTTATGATGTCAATATATATATAATGTACGAGTATGATTATGACGGTGTCTGTTTTTCTTATATATCCCTCTAAAGCACTCTTGAGGTGGTATATAAATGCATCTTTATCATTATTATTATACCTTTTTGTCTTTGAAGCAGTGGTGCAGGTACTGTTGCGAGGACCAAGTCCTGTGTTCCTGGCAGGCAGGGAAGGCCCAGGCAGCAAATCTCCACTGACAGCTGGAACTAAGGCTGCACTCCCCACACGGAACCACCCACACACCTAGGCACACAAAGGCTTTATTACAACTTAATATTAGGTTATAACCTTAAATCTATGTCATGGTAAGAGTTACAATGCAAGACATCCAAAAGCCAAATTGACCATTATGATAGATATGTTGGTATGACACAATGCTTTCTGGCAATGAAAGTGCTAAATGTGCCGTGCCTGTTTAAAAGAAAATAAGAAATTTGCTTAAAATTGATTAGTGACCACGGAAAGAATAAAGGCACGAATTTCTTCTTTCAGTTAACTGACTGACTTGGCCGAGCCGAGCACGACATCTCTAATACTACTAATAATAATAACAATAGTAAATCTTTATTTTCCTCAAATAGTGACAATTTTTTATTTGATTGCACATCAATGTTAATCAAAATATTCACACATGTAATAGTAATTAATGAATATTGACAAAAAAACAGACACAAATTTAATAGTAGTGTGTGCAAATGATTGTTATTTGTGTGTGTTGGCACACAAGTGAATATGTATGTGTGTGTGAAAGAGAGCATGGAGGGTTGGTAGAGAGAAAGGAGGAGAGACAGAGAGAACCCACATTACCTCCTGTATCATTGTGGGTGCACTGCCTTAATTTATCTTTCCAGTGCACAAAAGCGTCCCAGTTAGAGATGTGTTTCATTGGTTGAAGCCCACAGGGATCTGTGCTCGAGTAGGGCAAAGAACAAGCCTGGATTTAAAGGGAAACAATAATTCACGGTGTAAACTAAAACACATGTTTTGGAGTAATGAATGATAGTAATAAAAAGTACAAAAATAATTACAAAACTAATAGTAACTACATGTTATCTAAAGTGCTCTGAAATTTATAGGAGGTGTGATATGCTTCAAAAGTAAACAAACTTTTTTAATGGCAAATGTAGAGAAGTTGGTGGATGATGGTTTTTTTTAAATAAAGGAACTTCTTGTTCTGCAAGAAAATAAAAATAAATTTAATTTGAGATGCCAGCAGAAAATATCTTTCTGAAATGCTTAAAGTAAAGATATAATTTGATTTGAACTGCTCACCTGCTTTAAACTACAAACTTGGTGTGGAGTTGTAGTAGGATCAAACAGTCCTAAGCGTTTGTCATGGTGTCTGCGGTAGATCCTGATTCTGTAGGTGTTGAGTCCTGACTGTGGGGGTGGGTGGCCGCCTTCTATAACTACAATATGAGCCACATTCTCTCCCACCCCCAAGGTGAAATTGACCCACCTGAAAAAAAATATATATAACATCACAAGGCATATTCTATCATAGCAAAAGAGTATTTCAAAGCCTTTTCCCAGTTGTTGCAGGGGGAAGCATACAAGTGTAGTATATCACAACACTATGATAAGTTTTATATAAAATTTTGTCTCAACCAGACCGCTTATCATAATTATAGAAACAGTATTTAATGACCCTTCTTTTAAGAGCTGATGGAAATGGTTGATGGGAAAAGTGGAAAGGAGAGACATAGAAAGATGTGGATGGACAACATAAATATAAGAGACTGGACAGGAGTGAAAATGGAGGAGCTGTTGCAGAAAGCCAGAGACAGAGGAATGGTAAATTGGGAGAAAGTCTACCCATACGTATGGGAGATCAACAGAGCATGGGACTGAGTGAGAAAATGAGTAAAGTATATCCATTACTGTTAAATTGTGTACCATTTGCAACTGCATAGAATGATGATGATATGGGCTTAAAGGGGTTCTGCAATGTAAGCAACTCAAGCAAGAAGTTTGACCAATAATCTGCATTTAGCATATCAGATGACTGTGATGACACTTTTATATTCTGCACAGTAAGTATGTGGATTGGTGCCCATTTATACAACTGAATGAACTGAGGCAATTTCCTTGCCTTAGATTGAAATCAAAGTGTCGGCAATGAGATTCACACTACAGCCATAGGGATCTATGTTGCTTTGCATAGGTTTGGTCTGAATGAGTTAAGCCAAAATACTCAGAAGCATGTCAGGATTTTGCTATGACATAAAACTGTGTTTGATATGTTGCTATTAGGAAGGGGAAAAAAATTAAATAGTGTTAACATTTAATTGCTGCCAAAATGTCACTATGACTTCAGGCACAAAAGGCCCGTAGCCACTGCAAAAGTCAACATGAATAGAAAGCAGACGTACAGGAGGCCATCCTCACCTGTTGTTGACCACCCTCTCCTCCAGTAGGGCATCCGATCTGCAATTCCTGGCCACTGCCTGGATGCGGATGAGCAGAGTATCATGGGATACCGATGTGTAGTACTCAGTGGTCATGGGAGAGAACTCTGGCTGTAGAAAGACTCTTGGCACAAAACGGATGGCACTAAGGTATGGCACACTGTCTGAATCTAAGAGAAAAAAAGACCATAAATGACAGAGAGAGCTCTTATTTGATGAGAAGAGATGCTTGAAGTTCTGAGTTCATATGTAAATTGAAAAAAAACTGATATCATCATACAAAAGAATAATGTATTTTGAATGATGCAGTACTCAACTCTTTTTGTTTCTTGTGCTTCTGATTAATTAATGAAGTCAAGGCAAGGCTCATACTCACTGTTATCACAAAACGCTGATTTTGATCTATCTGGAGAACAATGAAGACAGTAAAGGGCTTGAAAATAATTTGAAAAGAAAAAGGCATTGGTTGATTTTATTTAGAAATATAACAAATGTTAATAGTTTATACATCTTTATTGCTTGGAAAAACTGGATGATCAAGAAAGGAAATAATAAAATTATGAAAAATTAGATTTCTTTCTCAAAAGGGCAACAAAGAAAAAAATAATTTAGGAAGCTTTTCATTCCCTAAAGCTTAAATATTGTACACAAATTATTGTTGGTTCAACTATTTACTTGTTTTATTTTATTTCTTTATTATCAAATAATCCTTGTCCATAAGGGAATTATTGTGAGTCTTTTTAGCCTAATTCTTTTATTAGAAATACATCCTGTCATTATGATGTAACAAGGTAAGAAAGTAATAATAATAATAATAATAAATTTCATTTATATAGCGCCCTACCCCATGGTTCATAGGCTCTAGGCGCTTTAAGTAAGTCGTTTTGATTCAGAGAAGCAGAAAAAAAAATAGTTTGAAAATGATGGAAGAAACGATTTTGCAGATTTACTTATTTGACGGGCAAAAAAAATTGATCTAGATATGTAATATCTTCTAATGAAATATGATATGATGAATAAGCCATCAACGCACATGATGATGAGTTTGTTCGCCTGTCTGGTCTATGCAAGACATCAGTTTGGTCTTCATACTGCTCTTCACTCCTGAAACATTAGAAAAACAAATAAGAAAACAATGAAGAGGAGAAAGAGAAATCAGGGGGAAAAGTCGAGGTAAACGATAAAAATATCTCAGTGCAATTTACAACTTGTCAAAACAGAAAACAAACAGAGAAAAATTACTAAAAGGTGTAACAACTGGTCAAAGTCATATTATTCTTGTCATAAAATAATAGGTAATAATAATGACCATGACACAAGTATTAAGTAATAACATAAATTCTGAAGAGACACTTACACAGGAATGTCTACTCTGTCGTCAGTTTTTGGATGAAATAAAGATCGTTGTATAGACTCAATGGCTGATATTTTTTGGACCCATTCCTTCAAACTTTGATTGTTTCTTAGTCCACTGCCTTTCTCCAGCTCCTCTCTCAAGTTGAGGGGATTGAGAGTGTGTTGGCCTAGTATAGAGGTTCGTGAGTAGCAAGATTTGTAGACGGATGGACAGAGCTTGAGGAAGACAAATAGAATATATCCATGTTACAGTTGAATTTTTAAAAAAGCAAAAAACAAAAGTCAAAGGTCAAAATTAGTTTATTGAGGAATCTAGTCTAATAACAACAATCATGAGAACAGAGCAACCAGAATAGAGATGAACATAGAAGAAAGGCATCAACTGGAATGGAAGCACATACAAAGTTTCTTTTATTTACACCTACACTATTAGATGCCTTTTAAACAGGCAACTATAGCCGGATATTGGGTAGTTAAAATAAACAAATTATTATGTATGGTTTTATTTCTTCATAAAAGAGCATTCTAAGACAGCTAGGTTATTTCAAATAAGGTGTGAGAATAAATACAGAAATACCAAAAAAATAAAAGAAAAAGGAGAAAACCAATGCAAGGTGCCTGCACAGAGATGCTGAAGAATTGTAAAATAAGGTACCTCAATCAAAATGTATTCAAACAAAAATTATGAAAAGAAAGTGTTCACCAACCCGTCTCCAGTTCTTAGATGACCAATGCTCCCTGTATGTGTCCAACAAGTAGATGAGCTCTGATCGATAAAGACACAGACTCTCATCTAATGTACAAAGCCTGCTCTGTAATGAACAAAACAATGGAGCAAATATAAGCAATATTCTGATGAAATTCAATAGCAGATGCATAGTAAAATGTAAGGGAAGTGAAAGTTTCAACGGATAAAAAGATTTTAATCTTTCAAATTTGCAACATAAAAGCCATATAATTAATCCACTGGTGTGGACAAAAAGTAAACCCACAGCCCCTTTGTCATTAGTAAATCACTGATTCTACATGATTATGATAAAAACGAAACAACATTTACAGTGAAATTGACAAAATGTAAAGTAATATGTAAGCCTGTTATATGGCACAATTTTTGGTCGATAGATAATTTTATTAGACTTTTTACAAATAAAAAAACACTTAAATTTGAAAAATGGGAGGTTATTGTAAAAGAAAAGACTATCAATTTGTTAAAAATGCAACCAGTACAATCATTTGAAAATGACAGAGTACCTTACACTTGCCACACAGCTGATAAAAAAGATTTAAAAAGATGAATAGAAGGTTCCAAATATAAGTATCATATTCCTACCATTTCAACATTGACCAATTCAAAGTCAAGCAAAACTTTTTCCAACTCTCCCGCTACATGAAGCCTTGAACTTAACAGGGCAGCAAGATCTTCTAGAATAATCTTTTCAACAAGATATTTGCTTAAAGAGGAAAGACCATCCACATATGATGTAGCCACCACCTAAAATAAAACAAGTTTAATTTGACATTGATTGATCGATACGTTGGTCAATTTCTGAGGCACAACAATATTGTGGTAAATGTGGAAAACAAAATTTCTCACTGATTCTTAATCATTCTGCAAATTTGTTCCTTCATCAGGCATTAGTTTCCATCTGATGACACTCTTTGACAATAAAACAGTTTTCAAGATGCTTTTTAGAGTAGATAATACAGATAATTTACTATATAAAAACAATCATTGAATCATTCAATATCATTTGGGTTCCATAGAAACATAAACCTAATTGTTAATTCTCTTTTATTGGCTTTTCAAAATTATCAATAATACTTCAATGTTTCTCCTCAGGTTGACTTGAGGTTATTGAAAGAATTTCATGGATGCTATTCTTAGGCAGTGATATCAAAGTTTATCAATATTAATATACCATGCTCAACCCTTAAATTTTACATTGTTGAAGAATACTTGTTGGCTTTTGAATAAAGAGATAAAATTTGCATTTATGGATATTTACCTGAATGATAAAAGGGTGGAATGTAGAATTGAACACGACAATGGCTTCAAACAGTTGAAAGGACCTTTCAAGTAAAATGCTGTGGAGATTGCAATCTTCAAATTATAATAGAAATATAAACTGTCAAATGATAAACAAAGAAATATGGTTACACAATATGCAAGTTATAAAAGTTATTCAAGTAGAATATTGTAAAGGCTTTACATTTCATTTCTCACATTCCAGTCTCTTTAAAAATGGACTTGGTTAATATTAAGGAGAGAATGTGATTAACATGAAAAATATTTTGATTAATGCAAATCCAGAGGCAAAAAGCTAATCAACAGCAAAAAGATAGAAAATTATTTTCAATTTAAAAAGATTTAGTCTTACCTTTCACTTGCATTTGTTGCCATGGCTTGGTTCTCTATGAACATGAATGTTTGTCTCACAGTGTCTTCCAACAACCCGATTGACTGCATGGCTTGCTCTTCACTGTGCAACTCTGTGATCAGCTCCTGTATATCTTGCAAGAATACTTTCTTTGGCAGCTGGAATTGAAGCCAAAGCAAGATTTATTGTTTTACATACATCGCATCAGATGCCACAGCGTGGTTGTAAAAGGGGATTCTATTGACAACTTTTGCATGTCACAAGTTTTGGTGGCAAAGATTCTAGTTGAAATAAAGCTTCTGCTATTGTGATGATTTTGGTATAAATTGCTCTGATTATAGAAATTCTTTTATAAAAGTCTTTAAGCAAAAAACTAAGTAATTAAGTTAATATTCATTCAAGCCAAATTTAAACCTTCATAACAAAACAGGGAGTTTCAATGAATTAATACCTTCCAGTCTACATGCTACAATGAATTCTTACTTTCCTGTCTATGTAGGCAGCAAGACTTTCCCACAAGATGCCACACGGCTGCAGGTAAAGCCTCAGTGGGGAAAGGGATGTAACCAACACATACACTTGCCACACCAGTGGCTGTACCTCACTCCAGTTGTTGCTGTTGCTGTTCAAAGTCAGCAGATTAGATGGTAGAGGAACAACCACTGGCTCGCTGAATCTGGTGCGGAGTTTAAAAAAATAATGTAATGGAGGTGATTTCAGCTTAAATAACTTGCACTAGATTACAAGTCATGAAGAAAGCTTGTTATAATTTCAACCTTTCAATCCCATAAAAGAAAAGAAAAATAAAGTAATGAAAATATTTTACCCTTAATTTATAGAAACTGACAAGTCGAAACTTCAGATTTGCATTTCCATAGCTGACTTTGACTTAAATCAAAATAATAGTATACCAAACTTTACAGCTCAATACAAATCAAGAAGAGGTTAAAAGATTTCCGTAGTGGTTTTCCTTTATATTTGAAAGCTTTTTCTTTACTCAACAAACTTGACCTTATTGAAAGTTTGTGGCATTTGACAACTTTTATCTAATTTTGTGTCAAAGTCAAAGCACCCATGTTTAGCCTTTCAAAATGGCTACTGCCGACAAGACTGATCTCTTTAAAAAGGATTATTATAGATATATTGATTATTTAGTTGTAATTCACAACTTCTAATAGGGTGTCTAGCAAGAGTCTAGACATAACATCAGCAATTGCGGTTGCGATAACAGTCATTGTTTTGTTTGTTTGTTTGTTTGTTGAGAGTTTTAGGGCACTAAAATGAATGGATAAACAGGAAGGTTTACCTTTTATCCTGCCAGGGCTTTTGGTTAATAGAACTACAGGACACAAACTGGTTCACAACTTTTCCAAACTGAAACTCTATAAGCCACAGTCCACTAGTCACACCGCATCCAAAGTCAATATTTGACAAAGATGATGTTAATGACGAAGACGAATTCAAGAAGCATTTCAAAGGTCCTCCATACCACCATCCTGGAAAGACACAATACACACAAATACATTACACATTTTCTTCCTGACTGGAGTTTTAATGTTTTGTGTTTTTCAGAGCCTTAACTTCTTCTTATCTGGACCACTTTCTTATTTATATTTTTTTAAAATATATGTAGATTATGGTCACTTGAAATGCAATGTAAAGTGATGAATTGCACATAATTGGATGTTTGTTAGTTTTTTAGAATCTTAGCAGCATTGGTTGGACATTACATCTAGAGTCTAGTTTTCAATTTCACTGATGTTGATTAATAGACCCCCAATACTCTTTAATAAAAAAAACAATAACAAAGTACATATAACAGATATTTTGTGTTTCCATAAATTTCCAGCTGGGCATATGAAATAAAAGTAGACTAGTCTAGATTGGGACAAATTCATTTGGTTCTAAGCTTAATCACAATGCCCTTCACCTTGTGGATGACCACTTTCAGATTTAGAAGTGCTGCTTCTTGGTACAGTGTCACAGGACTTGGATGACGTTCCAGTCAGTCCACTTACTACATTGGCCTGGTAAGAAACAAGGAGAAGGACTCTTATCATAAAGTAGAGCAGAAGCACTATTGTTTGAATACACTGTGTAATATATAATGTCGCATCATCATTTCAATGACAATGTCATGGTAGACTAGACATCCTCTAGTCTAGGGTCTAGGGTTGTGTGGGTTTAAAAAAAAAGTTTTTGCTTCACCTCAAAAGACTCGTGTTTATTGTAGAAATAAACATTTATTCAATCTCGTTTTATTGATCTTGCTGATTTTATTTACCTCCTTTTCTTGGGTTAGATAAGAGGCATGCGATGAAGAGTAGACTAAGATCAACGTTAATACAACCTCATAACTTTTATCTACGAATCGAATGGAACTTGGGCGTGTAGACCTTATTTCTGGACCCAAAAATGGATTTATTGAATTGGCATTTTTCTACATGCTTGGAGTTGCACGATCCGTGATTTAACTCGGCCTTGGTCCTAATTTGACATTATGGAATGGCTATTTAGGTCCTCATACCTTCTGGTACTCCTTAGTTCTCGAATTTTTGGCAGAAACAACACAACTAGAACCGGAAGTTCCCGTTGTTATGTTCAAACAAATCAGAATACTCCAAAGAGAGTTATCTGCCGTGTCTCCGTCGTCTGCTAAAACATCCTCGTCACCACCCACCTTGCGATCTTGAGTATCTGTCATAAGAAAAAGAAAAGGAGGGTTGTTATATTGTTTCAATCCCATATTGATCTAGATACACGTACAAATCAATTTGAACGGCCCAACTGGGGGATGCCCTAGACTGCCGATTGAACAAAAATAGGCAGAGGAATGGAACAAATTAGAATACAGGTGTATGGATAAACAACAAATTTCCAAAAAATATAGATATGACGAATCAGAGAGCTAACCAAACGAACACATCCTTATGAGAGACGTAGACGTCCTAGGGTATGTGACGCTTAAAGTAGGTAAGCCTAAATACAACGATCAAATTAAATAGACGACAGAGTGAAATAACCTTCCAACGTCTTGAAAGTGGTGACCATATTGTACTTGTGGAATGCTGCTTCCATCAAAGGGAAGTGTTGCTTGACGGCTTGCAGACTTCCTGCTACCAGCACACTGGGGCGGGGCGGGCTGCCAGTCAAGGTCGCCGCTTCTATCTGGGGAAGTCGAGGGACAAACCAGTAAGAGGGAGTCTAAAAATTTGCAAACTATATCTGCCATCTGCCACACTAACCACGTTACTTCTGTTGCCATCGACATGATAAAAATCACCAATAACTCGCACGACTGCCACCATCGACAGGATCACTACCACTATGACGACACGGCCACAAACTTTATCACCACAACACCGCGACCAAAACTCTACTACTACTGCAACATCATCACCACCATCAGAACCACCACCATCATCACCTAGGAGATAAAAAAAAAATGAATAGACGCGTTTTTCATCTACCCCTGGATAAACAGACTATGACCTTCTTGTAATTTCTCCACTTATGATTGTCAGCACGCCGAAAGGTAGGTCATTTTCTTCATCTGTTTGAGTGAGTGACTCGACTTGTCCGAGTATTAACCATTTTCAAGACCGAGACAGCACCACATGATAAGAATAAATTGAAAGATCCCGTAGATGTTTTGATGAAGCAATTTTAGCAATGTTAACTCGTCCCAACCATGAGAGGGCATTCTGTCTCGAGTCTAATACAGAGTGGCCATTGTTCATTATCTACGTTCTTTATCCTTAAAGAAGTTCCTGTTCACGAGGCGTACCCCCCCCCCCCCCCAGAAACTCTTGATCCCATTTTTATTCCAAAGGGGGGGGGGGGGGGCTGAGATGGAATTAAATTTTGCCCATGATGTGGGCAGCAGGTAGGCTAAATAAAAGTTTCGTGTATAAATTGCACATGCCTTGCGCACGCACATGCCTTGCGCACATGCGCATTACTCGTGGTTTGTTGAGTACAGGCTACATACTACATACTACCGGCGTAGCCGGCACCCGTCATCAAAGAGATTACATGGGAAGTGACAGTTGGGGCATTAACCTTGTTCATCAAAATCCTCCGCTGTCTTGTAAATTTGGTGAAGGAGAAGAAGGGGTAAAGTAAACGTTTAAAAAATGGGAGACGGGAAGAGGAAAATTTGAGGAGATCAGAAAAAAAGATAGAAGGAAAAGGGAAGAGTGATAGAGATAGGGGGGGGGGGGAGAGGGGGGAGGGGGGAGGGAGAGAGAGTCGGGAAGGGATAGGATAAAAGATGAGAGAGAGAGAGAGAGAGAGAGAGAGAGAGACTAAAAGGGAGAGGAGGCGAGATGAAAAGAGAAAAGCAGCAAGGGAGGGTGAGAAGAGAGGAAACCGAGGGGTGGGGGTGAGACATGGTATAGGTAGTGAGCGAGTGAGATACGGGTAAAGCATATACTGTTAGCTATGCATGAAGGGAGAAAGAGAGTAAGAGGATGGAGGACAGTTGGACAGCAAGGGAGAGAGAAAGAGAGAGAGAGAGAGAGAGAGAGAGAGAGGTACTGAGCTGACAGACGATTGAATGAAATTATATCGTATAGATTAGATATGCTCCAATATTTTGGTTACAGTATTAATTGTTATCCATTGACTCCAGAATGCCAGCAATACCCCAATCCATTTAGCAACAATGTGAAGGCAAGATTGCCTGGTGTCAGTAAAAGTAAAATGAATGTAACAGGGTGAGTTGTCCCAGTTAGTCCCCCGTTGTCTTCTGTTTGGCTGAGCGTTAATGTGTCTAGATAATGAGCTGGCGCATTGATATTAACCATATTTAGTTTTGAAAGACGTGAAACATGCACCAACCAACCAACCAACCAACCAACCAACAACCAGTCAATCAACCAACCAACCAACCAATCAGCCAACCAACCAACCAATCAACCAATCAATCAACCAACCAACCAACCAATCAGCCAACCAACCACCAACAAACAAACAAACCCATCAGCTAACCAACAAACCAATCAACCATAACCAACCGACAAAATAATAATTTTGAAAAAAATATACAAAAATTTCCAAAGAAAAAACAAGCAAGAAAAAAACAGCAGCACCTAAACAAATAAAACAAAACACACCCTTTCACTATTATACAACACATAATAACAAACGCTTCCATCTACCTCCACTATAACATCGTTGACTACGTTACCTGGATGCTGTACTGTTTAGCCCTAGAAATAGAAAGCACAGCTACTCTAAAACTTAACCCTTTCACAGTGAGGTCTGATTCTAACCCATCTTGAAGATTTGGGTGTCCTTAGCAGTGAAAGGGTTTACCCGTCCAATGCTAAAGTTCTTAAACCAAATGAATCAGATTTCAATGAACTGGCATATGCCAAAAGCATGAAATTCAGAGGTTCGCTGAAATCTGATTCATTTGGTATAGCAACACGCACATTTTCAAGATTTTTGCATATTATTTCCGTTGGATTAAAATCAGATCTTGCTGTGAAAGGGTTACAACTAAAACAGTCTTGGCTGGCTGAGAATGGTCTTCATCAGTTTTACCCACGTATCCCCGACAGGTGCCCACGGGTTCGTGTAACCTTTAATGGAACGGCGACGATAGGGAAGGCACGACAATCTCCATAATACCATTCCATATGGTTCACTTATCTGATATACAATCCTTGATGGATACCATCAGTTTAGGGGCTGTGCATTACTACAGTACCTTGTAGTAAGGGAGTCTGGTGTTTTTGCTGCTGATGTAATGGGACCATTATCTGTGAGCAAGTTTGGATTGTGAAGTATTAGCCCTTTCACAGCGGGGTCTGCTTCTAACAAAACTGAAATATGCAAAATGTTCAAAATCTACCTGTTCTTACACCAGATAAATCAGATTAATGTGAACTGGCATATTATGTGCCAAAAAACCTGAAATTGAGGGTTTCGGTATATGTCCGTCTATCTAAATCTGATGTATCTGGTATAAAAATAAACAAATATTGACGACTTTGATATATCTAGTAAGTTTGATTAGAAATTACCTAAGTGCTGATAGGGTTAAATACCATAAAGGCGACATAATAGCCGAACATGAACACCAAAGATAAACAAAATCATTGAAAGCCTGTATCGCTGAAATAATTAGACAATAGTACTATACTAAAAAGGTAATGGTACGTTTCGACGGAGGAACTGTGCGTGAGAGAAAATAGGAAAATAGATGGGGTGGTTTAATCAGGGGATTATCTTATATTCATAAAAGAGACTGTGTGTGTGTGTATGTGTGTGTGTGTGTGTCTCTCTCTCTCTCTGTCTCTGTCTCTCTCTCTCTCTCTCTCTCTGTGTTTCTCTCTCTATGTGTGTGTGTCACGGCGCCGCCTCCTGGTCGCTACAGGTCGATTTAGATATCGAAGCTTATCTGTAAACAATCCTTATATACTGTCACAGTGCAAGAAGGTACACGATTTTAGAAAATTGCTCTTGGAGAGGAGATATTGAAGCAAAACAGCGAAATTTTGAGACCAACATCTTTTTCGATTATTGACAACGGGGGGGGGGGGGGGGGGGGGGGGGGGG
>JAUEKZ010206596.1:0-10762 GCA_031471865.1 Melibe leonina
ACACACACACACACACACACACACACACACACACACACACACACACACACACACACACACACACACACAGAAACACACATACAGACATACACACACAAACACATACACAAACACACACACACACACACACACACACACTAGCACGCTCTTCAAACCCAAATCCCAGAGTCAACGTATTGATTTTTTTTCTTCCAGGAACGAACACCACCAGGGACAAACGAGTTCGCTAAAGGGAAGCTATTCTCGGGGGACTTTTGATTCTAGCGAGAAGATGGAAGCTGAAAATCGTGATCTACTGAAGAATTAAAAAGAGAAAATCATGAACGTTAAAAGAGGTTTTTAAATCATGCTGTACTTAGATAATTTACATGACTGACGAAAATGAGATAAATAGACCAATAATTGCTTGACATTCTCATCCTAGAAAAGCATCCCCAAAAAAAAGAAAGTTCCCAATTTTAATATTTGAAGATTCATTTTAGACATATATTTCCCGCGCTTCACGATGTTTGTTGATCCCAATCAATAATTATATCCATCGTGCCAGACCACAAACTGTTATTGAATAAAGCAAGCTAATGGGTAAATTGGATTGGCTGAGTTTTTAAATAACACTTGAGCAAAAGTGCAGTTGCGTCGTCGTAACTCGAAAACAGAAAATTAATTAACAGGATTTTAATGCCGACATAAATTGCTGACATCGGGTAGGAGATGGAAGGCAAATGAGAGTCAGTGGACAAGAGAAGGGAGGGGGTAGGGAGGGAGGGGGAGAGAGAAAGAGAGGGACAGAGAGGGATAGAGAGAGAGAGAGAGAGAGAGAGAGAGTAAGAAAGAAAATTGTAAGTAGAGTGACATAGAGCACACGAGAGGGAAGGATAGATAGGTGGGTGGATAAATAGATGATTAGGTGGATACATGGATAGATAGATAGATCGATCGACAGATATAGAGAGAGATATATATAGATCGAGCTAGCGATAGGAGGGAGAAAGAAAAATAGATCGATCGATAGATAGTTAGATAGATAAATCGAGAGAGAGAGAGAGATAGATAGATAGATAGATAGAGAGAGAGAGAGAGAGAGAGAGAGAGATAGATAGATAGAGAGAGAGAGAGAGAGAGAGATAGATAGATAGATAGAGAGAGAGAGGAATGAAGCAGGATTGGGGGTTGGGTGGGGGGGGGGGGAGAAAAAGGAAATGTGTATTTCCCGATGGCACCTCCCAAGCACTGATAGAGGAGATTGCACCGTGGTGGAATAGATTAAAAACAGGCCTATGACACGATAATTGGTTTGCCTGAGTCAAGTGTACCTGTCAACTGCGATAACTGAATCAACTGCCAAATTCATCTAACATAATGCAGTGGTAAAAAAGAATATATATAGACTAGCAAGAAAAAAAGTTATAAATACTAAAAATTGTCGGAATAGCCGATGAATTGAAATTGAAATGCAAACACATATGAAGAGAGAGAGGGGGGGAGGAAGAGAGAGAGAGAGGGGGAGGAAGAGAGAGAGGGAGGAAGAGAGATAGAGAGGGGGAGAGGGAGGGAGGGAGAGGAAGAGAGAGAGAGGGGGAAGGAGAGAGAGAGGGGAGGAAGAGAGAGAGGGGGAGGAAGAGAGATAGAGAGGGGGAGAGGGAGGGAGGGAGAGGAAGAGAGAGAGAGAGGGGGAAGGAGAGAGAGGAAGAGAGAGAGAGGGGAGAGAGAGGGAGAGAGAGAGGAGGGAGAGAAGGAAGGGAGGGATAGGGAGGGAGAGAGAGGAGGGAGAGAACGAATGCCAGAAGTAGCAATAAAAAAAAATCTCTAGTACGCATGCAGTGGTGTACGATAATTCCATCCACTGTGAAATTGGTATGTCATGAACTTTGTAAATGCCGCAAGGAAGACGACGGGTTTTCCCGATTTAATTAGCTAGTTTAGGATATCTATTTATGAATCGTTTTTTTCGATGGACATAATACCGGTGAGGTGAATGGAAAATATTGTTAATTCATTGTTGGTTTAAGGGAATTGAGGAGACATTAATTGAATGCATTAATTCTATTGGCATACTTCCGTTTTGGGATGTAATATATGCATTCATTCAGAAAGTGTTATATAAGTCTACTGGGGGTGGGGCATATGGGGAGCTATTCAATAGGTTTGTAAAATAGTTTCGCATGTAATAGAAAGGGGCCTAAAAAAACTTGCTGTCTGGCATGTTGTGATTTATGCAGAAAGTAATTGACACAATTATTTTGCTATTAAAAACAAAACATCCTATCATTATACCAGAGTGTTTATATACAATACAAGTATATTACATTCTATCATTCATTAATTGAACACGAACTTTCGGAACAATAATTGCATATCGTTTCAGTGGATGTTTCTATTCAGATAATATATTATGTTTCAAAAACAGACTTCTGAATACTCAAAACAGAGTGTAAGTTGAGGCAAGCTAATATCTTACTTCCCAAATCATTAACAAGTGGAGTCTTTTTCATTATATAAATACTCAATCAAGAGATGTCGTTTGAGTACATAACTGAAACTTAAAGGATTCTCCTACATCATCAGTATCATCATCGTCGCCATAATAATGATAATAATTTTAATAATAATTATTACTATTATTATCATCATCCTCATCGACTGACACTAGAGATGAGAGTAATGTGGGGTGCAAGCACTGGTAATCACAAGAAATGAGACAAACTTGAGAGTGTGACACTAGAGATGCAAGATAAGGTTATAAAGAAAGGAAGGAAGATTCGAGGGGAAAGAGTTTTATAGTGTTAGTATCCTAAACGAGTTGGGAATGGAGGAAGGAATGGAATTTAACGAAACTACTGACACATATTAACAACAATAATAATGTCATATTGAATTGAAATACTGTGTTAAAAAATGATACAGTGTGATTCAATACCATGCACGAGGTAATGAATGAATGAATGAATGAATGAATGAATGAATGAATGAATGCCCCTAAGGGCACGGTGATAATCACCCTGTCAACATAACGGGCGGGATAATGGCTCGGAAATGGGAAAATTGTGCTAACAGGCTCTGTGACCTTACAGTGGACGGCCCGTAATAATAGGTGTCAGTGAAATGATGCGTGTCTTATTTGCAAGGCTGTCAGCTTTGGTATTTTGTTGATGCCAAAGGGAAGAGGAGGAGGAGGATT
The DNA here is from genome assembly GCA_031471865.1 of Melibe leonina. Classification (NCBI taxonomy): domain Eukaryota; kingdom Metazoa; phylum Mollusca; class Gastropoda; order Nudibranchia; family Dendronotidae; genus Melibe; species Melibe leonina. Next base: position 3,179 of record JAUEKZ010206596.1, read on the forward strand.
ATTAAAGTGGGAAAAAGTATATTATATGATAAATTGTATGTTGAGGAGAAGAAAAATGAGAGGAGGAAGAGAAGGGGGAGTTTCTGGTGAGTTTTAAAGGTGGATAGGGTATAAGAAAGGTTTGTGAGGATGAAGAGGAGAAGGAGGAAGAGGAGGAGGAGGGGGACGAAGAGAAGGGGGAGGAAGAGGAGGAGGAGGAAGAGGAAGAGGAGGAGCAGGGGGAAGAAGAGAAGGGGGAGGAAGAGGAGGAGGAGGAGGGGTAGGGGGACGAAGAGAAGGGGGAGGAAGGGTAGTGTAGCAGAAGCAAAAGATAAGTATGTGTAGTGTGTGTTCATAAAGGCAATATAATTCTTACAGTAATGTTGACGATGGTAAATCAAGATGGTTTCTTCTCCATTGACCAATAAATCAAGACAGCAGCCACACCTCTTCAGTTCCTGTTCTGTGTTTTACTATTTCTTCCCCTTCTTTTATTTAACTTTTTTTTTACTCGCGCTATGATAACCAGTGCACCTTAATTTCATGGGAATGAGTCTATTAAAAAAACCGCTCACTCACAAACTGCCACATAAAACAGATCAGCCAAATGAGAATCAGCTGAGCGGGGGCGCAATGGCCATTACACTCCAGCACCAAGCATGACAATGATCGAAATCTATTCACATCGGCGGCAACTCGTAACACGCCCATAAACTGGCAGTAAACGGGGCATTCACACCCCCATGAAGATCTCCGAGTCCATGAATTCATCGTAAACTCGTGCCGGCTCTTTTCTCCCGTCGTAGCAGAGTGTGTGTCGTGTGCCATTGTGTGTATGTGTGCATGTGTGTATGTACGTGTAAGTGTGTGTGTGTGTGTGTGTGTGAGTGCGTGTGTGTGTGTGAGTGCGTGTGTGTGCATGTGTGTATGTACGTGTGTATGTGTGTGTGTTTGTATATGTGTGTCGGGGGGGGGGGGGGGGTGCAGCGCGATTGTCGCGTGTGAGATCTTATCTAAATAGGCAGGTTTTCTTAAGACGTCAGGCATTCCTTGTGTTATTTGTCTTGAGCTGTTCGTGTTACCTTGATAATCACCGTTATAGAATAAGGAGATAGATATGCAGATAAAGAATGACGTTTCGAACTGTGACCTGCGTCAGGTCACCAGGTTCAATAAATGTGATAGAGCGACATGAATATTAAAATTTGAGATGTAACAAAGGCATTACGGATCTGCAGTTTTATCTGATGATGATGACGACGATGATGATGATGATGATGGTGATTGTCATGGTAACAATACACAGGGTATAATATAGCGCCTTATCCCGTCATAGCAAACGCACGGTGCGAAGACGGGGTGTGTGTATGTGTATGTGTGTGTATGCATGTGTGTGTGTATGTGTGTGTATTTGTGTGTGTGTGTGTGTGTGTGTATGTATGTGTGTGTGTGCGGTTTATGCTGTCCATTACTTTACCTTATAGCAATGCCCAAACAAACAAATAAAAACAAAACAAGAAACTTAACCAGACAAGCAAAACACCCCAACAAAAAAAAGTATACACGACAGAAATGAAACACTCAACAACAACAACTTTATTATAACAGGGAAAAACAAACAAACAAATCAAACCCTCAAAGAAATAAGATTTCATCATTAGGACTAACAGCTAAAATCTGTCAAACGACCCAGTTCCGTCCATTTCATTTCTGAATTCATAAAAATCTTGAAGAGTGTGCAAATGGTTAATAAAAAAAGAGCAAATAAACTCAGCCTTACATTATCATCATGTTATGAAGTTTAAAAGGAAAAGGGACTGCATGGGGGGAAGATTGCACAATAATGGATGGGATAAGTATGTTAGTACGTGTTTTGTATGTGAGTATGTGCGTGGGGGTTGGGGGTGGATTGAGTGTTTGCATGAGTGTGTGCATGTGTGCATGTGTGTGTGTATGTGTGTGTGTGTGTGTGTGTGTGTGTGTGTGCGTGTTAAAAAGCGGTTATGAGGATTTCGAACTACCCAAGCAGCCTTCCATGTCAGTTGCGGAGGATCCGGGTATCCTTAAAGAAGCACCGACTGTCTAGCTCTGGCGAGCGAGCCTGTTGCAAGCCATCAAATTCCCATCGGAAAAATGTTTCTGTCGCTACACGCGTATTGATCCGTTCGGTGAGGTCATGCAAGCTGGGAAGGGGGAAAAGGGGGAAGGGTGGGGGTCGAGGGGATGGGATGAGAGAAACGGGAGATGACACTGCAAATGGAAACGACGGACGGGAAATGGGCATTGGTGTGTAAGTAGAGAGGATGGGGATAGAAAGACAGACCAGACCGACAAATTTATAATATATGTTATATACATACATATATAGAAAGAGAGAGAGAGAGAGAGAGAGAGAGAGAAAGAGAGACAGAGAGAGAGAAAGAGATAGAGAGAGAAAGAGAGAGACAGGGATATAAACAACATGCACTGTGAGTGATGTGCATGTATGTGTGTGTGAGTATGTGTATGTGGAGATAGATAGATAGATAGATAGAAAGAGAAAGAGAGAAAAGCAGAAATAAAGACAGAGTTAAGTATAGGGAGGAATCAGAGAAGTAAGAAAAGAAAGGGGATGATAGGTTAAAATTGCGAAATTGCGTGCGTGATGCTATTCTGCGCTGATTTTGACAGTGACAAATTAGTTGGCGGGTAATATGGTAGGATGGGGCGAGCAGAGGAGGAGTACGAAGTAAAGGAATAGGGAACAGCAGAGGTAGGGATCGAGAGAAAGTGTGCGTTTGAGATAGATCGATGTATAGACAGACAAATGAAGGGACAGAGAGACAGACAGAGAGCAGATAGATGGAGAGACAGACAGACGCACATAAAGATGGAGAGATAGATTGATAGATAGATGGATAGATGGATATATATATAAATAGATAGATAGATAGATTAGCAGATGGATGGATGGATTGTGGATGAATGGATGAATTAATAGATGGATCGGTGGGTAGGTGGATGAGTATATGGATAGATGGATGGATAGAGAGAAGAGGTGGATGAACAGCTTGATAATCAGGAGGATGTGAAGAAATGATGAGATAGTCAGAGCAACTGAATACATTCGTTGCCTTTCTTTTGTACTAAGGGTGTATTGTAAGGTTGCAAGAGGAGAAACACTGGGCTAAGGATGGTGGGGGTAACGGCGAAGACATAATCAATATTTCCCGACTGAAAATAGACAAAGACTGTCACTTTACCAAACTCACTCGAGACAGGACAAATTGAGGGCAGAAGTGTACAGCACAAAGAAGTATGAAGACTCCATCATCTGATGAATTGCCCCTCTCTACAACCAGAGACGAAATTGAAGAAAATTATTCTCTCAACCTCAACAAGCCTCTTCTCTTATCTTTCGTTATTTTTTCTTCTCGTTTGTCTATCTTTTTTCTTTCTTTCTTTGCTTTTTTAAAATTTCTCTCTCCATTTCTTCTTCTTCTTTTCTTTTTCGTCTTCTTCTTCACCCCCCCCCCCCCACCCTCTCTCTCTCTCTCTCTCTCTTCGTCACCCCCTCTCTCTCTCTCTTCTTCACCCATCTCTCTCTCTCTTCTTCACCCTTCTCTCTCTCTCTCTCTCTTCTTCCCCCCTCTCTCTCTATATTTCTTCTTCACCACTCTCTCTCTCTCTCTCATACTCTCTCCTTTATATATTTTCTTATGACTAATGTACTATAGTGGAGTTTTGGTAAGGATTTATGTCTTACCTTTTCATTACATTTAATTTGTTCTTTGATTAATAAGGGAATTATGACCATACCCTACACGGCATTGTAAAATTAATGACGCCCACTCCTCATTCAACAACAACAATAACGTACAATACGAATGATACAAAAATAGAATTTATTATTATTATTAACATTACTATCATTTCTGATGTTGTTACTCATATTGTCGTTATCATGATATAAAAAAGTATAATGGAGAGAAGGAGAGCATCATCACTCACGTCTATCTTGCCCTGGTCGACAGTCGACACCCTGAGAGACTGGGACAGAGAACGGGGCCTGAGAGACCGCGAGGGCTGAGGGCCTCGTCACAAGCAATTATGATCACACAGCTGTCAGCGAGCTTGGCTGCGAGGCGAGTGCAAGAAGAGAAATCTTACTACATCTACATAATAATATCCAGCCATCGGACCAGTATGTATTATAATATAGAACTAACCTCAGTGTTCACTCAGTGTTCCACTCTCAAATTATCAATATTTTGGAAATGCTTAGACATCTTCAACGACTCAGTTGCTCACTCGGTGGTATAGTGCTGCCTCGAAACTGGTAGATCGAGTTTGCGACTCCTGGTCGCGTCCAAACCTTAACCCTTTCACTGCTAATGACACAAAATTATTATGCCAAATAAATCCGATGTCAGTGAACTGAAATTCAGGCTTTTGGCATATGTCCGTTCACTGAAATCTGATTTATCTGGAATAAGTACAAATACATTTTCAAGATTATTCATAATATAGTTAGAAGTAGACCTCGTAGTGAAAGGTTAACCCTTTCAATGCTAAAGACACCAAAATCTTCAAGACTTGCCTGTTCTAATACCAGATAAATCAGTTTTCAGGGAAGGGATGTATGCCCTAGTCTGAAATTCATACACATTTGTACACATTGAAGATTTTGCATATGTCTTTCAGTTGGGTTAGAATCACACCTCGGTGTGAAAGGGCTAAACAATGGGAATTGACGTAGGCCGATGGTAATGGAGGTGATAGAGCAGTGGTAAGACTGATTGGCCCAGTGTACGTATATTGTGATTGCGCGGGACAGTCGAGGCAGCCCTCGGTATATTTCTGTGTGGTAGCACAATTCAACGGTTTTCAAGAGCTCCGCCTAATGCATGACATAAATAGGTTTAAAATTGCAGTGAGTAGGCAACGACCAGCCAACAACGACATCTACGACAAGATATTTAAATATTTTAATACTGATGTATGACTAATTGATGTGTGTGATTTGGAAATGATCTGTATATATTGGTTTGTGTGTGTGTGTGTGTGTGTGTGTGTGTGTGTGTGTGTATGTTTGTTTGTTTCTGGATGTGCATGAGTGAGGGAGAAAGAGAGAGAGAGAGAGAGAGAGAGAGAGAGATGAATTATAAAGAACGCTGAAGAGATAGAGAGAGGGGGATGGAAAGAGAGACAGAGAGAGAGAGAGAGAGAGAGAGAGAACAGAGTGACAGAGAGAGGGAGGGGAAGAGAGAGATAGAGAGGGACAGAGAGGACAGAGAGAGAGAGAGAGGGAGGACAAAGAGAGAGAGAGAGAGAGAGAGAGAGAGAGAGGAAAGTGGAGATGCATGTATGACTTTTGCCCGACGTGGGGTCGTGGGTTTGTTTCTTTTGATACGCCTGGTGTTCACTTAACCTGGCTGAGTGTGAGAGGCAAATTAAAACAGAGCACAGACTCTGCACCTGTAACAAACAAACAGAGGCAACAAAAAGAAAAAAACAACATAGCAACCGTATACCCGCACAAAAACAACATAGCAACCGTATACCCGCACAAAAACAACTGTGAAAGCATTTTAACAGATAGCGCACCCTTTGACTTTCAAGTTTCATTTGCCTCATGAATTTTAAACGTTGTCAGGTTAAGCCTTAGATGCAATTGTACATACGTTATGTAATGTTGCAAAATGAAAGCTCTTCTCTCACGAAAAAAACCAACAGCAAAAAAAAACAACAAAGGGCCATTAGAAAATAGATTAAAAAATAACAAAAAAAAAGAGAGAAAAGATAGTAAAACAAAAACAAACAAAAAACTTATGGAATATTAAAATTTGCTGTTGTACTTTTTGAACGAAAAGACTGAGGCAGAATATCATGTTCGGATGTCATAAAAAAGTGTACAATTAATATTTGAATGGAGCAAGATTCGTCCATGTCTTGTGTGTTTTCTCTTTTTGAGCCAAGATTCAACACACACACACACACACACACACACACACACACACATACACACACACACACACACACACACACACACACACCGACTGAGTCAATAAGAAGACTGGGTGATGGTTTAACTGTCAGCGGGGAAGGTGGACCCGATTTTGGTGGCGGGGTGGATGACACTGGCCTGGATAGATAGATCAATATCAGCTGCTTATCGTCTCGTTTTATGTGAATCATCCCGCCATCAGCGGGGACCCGTCCATGTCTAGATTGGCGTAATTCAAGGCACGCTCCCTATTAAATCAGTGCTTAAAAAGGAATTGATTTTGCACCGAGGTTGTAATATTGATGAAATAATGGATTATACGGCAGCGACAATTAACGTCAAAAGTTTCTTAACATATAACTCAGTGTAAAATTCATAAACGCACCGCCCACCCACCCCCACCCCACCCCCACCCCACCCCCAAAAAAACCAACACCCAAAAACCTCTAACTGATTTTTATTTATATCCTAAATATAAATTCATATTACAGGTACACGGTGAGTTGATAGAATAGAAAATAAACGGACCGATGACAGGAAAATAATTATTGTCCACCTACATGGCAGGTCTCCTGGCATCCATTCTTTATGATGGTAGTTATAATGTCGTACTAATTGTGCTCAACTTTTAAAAAAACATTTGTTACATTAGTTTATAAAAAACGACTTGATAACTCTCCAGTGAAGCTTTCCCCCTACGGCTTTGTTTCTCTTCTAAACAAAGACATCTAGATCGGTGTGTCATCATTCTTCAAAAGAAGCAACTAGATTGTAAAATGACACGTCTTAACCCTTTCACAGCGGGGTCTGGTTTTAACCAAGCAGATCGTGCAATATCTTTAAAATCAGCGTGTTCTTATACCTGACAAATCAGATTTCAGTCTTTTGGTATGTCAGGTCACTGAGAAATATTATTCATCTGGTATGAGGACAAGCACATTTTCCAGATTTTGACATATCTAGTGAGCAGTTTTGAGAAACAACTTTAGCACTGCAAGGGTTAAGTATTCCACACACCTACTTTCTCCGTCCGTCTAGATTCGCCCAACCCAATAGTTTTCGATGTGTGTACAAGTTTGTTCAATTTTGAAAAAAAATATAACCAATGGTTCTATGTGACAGTTCAAGCGTAAACAAAGCCACACAAACACAACCTCCCCCCCCCCCCCCCTTTGCAAAGTACTTATAATAACGGAACAAAAAACCAGCACCCACGCGCATTGATTCATAATACAAAAGTCACATAAAACACCTGCACATCAACACAAACACAAACACGTGCACCCCTACACGTAATATGGTATTGATCAATCGATTACCATAGAGAAACCTGGTCAATCAGCTGATGACAAAGTTGATAAGGGAGAATTACTGTTACGTGAAGGCACTAGGGAATCGGACAAAAATTAATCATCACAACACGCGCATTCATACTTTCACTGAGATATGCCTCTATTATGGTTTTAACATGGGTTTTAAGGTCTGGAAAATAGGGAGAGGGAGAGATGGAGGAAGAGAGAGATGGAGGAAGAGAGAGATGGAGGAAGAGAGAGAGAGAGAGAGAGAGAGGGAGAGATGGAGAAAGAGAGAGAGAGAGAGAGAGAGAAAGCTATATAATG
>JAUEKZ010206629.1:0-10759 GCA_031471865.1 Melibe leonina
TTTTAAGGTTACGATTGATAAAAAAAAATTGGAGGAAATGTGCATTAAGTTTATGACTAACCATTTTGAACCTGCGGGTTCTTGTTTCAATTTCATTACTTTTTGTTCTATTTTCATAACGTTCATGGAATATCTATTCCATTTTCTTTGAATTTGTAATATTTCTATTTGCAAAATGTGACCAGGGGCTTTTAAAGGCTTCCTCCACTCCCAGCCTATATGCTCTGTAAATATAATATGATATGATATAACAAGCCTACTTCTGCTTCTGTTACTATGGCATCTAATACTATTACTGTATACCACTGCTACTTATATTACTACCACCACCATCGCCATCACCAACACTACCTACTCCTACTACTACTGTTACTACCACTACTATAAGTACAACTGCTGCGATTACTACTACAGCCAGTACTATTACTGTGCCACTACTACTTACACTACTACCACCACCATCGCCATCACCAACACCACTACTACTACTACAACTATTTTACCACTACAACTACTACAACTACTACTACTTTGTTACTACTACTATTACCACCATCACCACCACTACCACCACCGCACTGACTAACTACTACAACTACTATTACAACCACCACCACTTCCACCACAACCCCAACCACAAATACTATACTTCTACTTTTACTACTATTACACTCCACCACCACTACAACCACCATTACTAAGATGCCGCTGTTGGTCCGCTGTTGGTTAATATTCTCTTCGTCACAGTTTGAAATGGGTGTTTATAAAGACCCCAGATTTGCTATATCACTTTTGTTATTTGCACAACTGTCTACAAATAGACGTTCATGGCTAGCTAGAGGTTTTTTTATATGTCGGGTTTTTTTGTGGGGGTAGGGGGGGGGGGTATTTTAATTTTTTTTTAAATCCTGCTAACTGTAATTTCGTTTCACAGATGTTGATATTTTACTATTTTTTAACATTTATTTCTTGCTTGCATAAGATGGCGGATCCATGTGCCAGGATGAAGAGGGAAAACGGCACAAGCATTTAAAAATGTGGACCAAGAATTTTAATGAAAAGATTGCCAAGCATTGATATTATTGTAGTTGTTTAATCAAATATTTAATCAAATAGAATTGTCATATTGATAAAAAAAGCACATTCAAATGAATGCAGTGAAACTTGAATTTGTAAGTAGGGATATTTGATTTTTTTAAAAGTTATTATACTAATTTGTTTCGTTTCGTCTAGAATTGTGCAAATGCAAAGCATACCACTTTGAACTCTGTCCTGTTTCTTGGTGAGGTCGGCGTGACTTGGTTCTATTACAACAACATAAGGCCACGAATTACGAATGCTTTTACCGTGTTTCCCCTTCTTTGTCCTTCATCGGTTTAAGCAAACACACCGATGTGATGGATTTGCCTTCACGTCAACTAAACAATTCAAATCCAAGCTATTTTTGGTTAGCTGTTCCCTGTTAAACACACTTTAACCCTTTCACAGCGCGGTCTAATTCTAATCGAACTAATATTTACAAATTCTTTAACATTGACATCTTTTTTCCCCCAGATAGATCAGATTTTAGTGAACGGATATATGCCAAAAGCCTGAACTTTAGGCTTTTGGCATACATATGTCCGTTCATTGAAATCTGATGTATCTGGTATTAGAACAAGCAAATCGTGAAGACAATGATGTCTTTAGCATTGAAAGGGTTAAGACACTACCTTTGGGTCATGTCAAAGGCGAAGCTCTCTAAATAATTTAACCTACCTCCCCACAGGAATCTTTGCAGGGCTCACTCAAATATCTCACTCAGTCCACAGTAAACTGACACTACACCCACACGGCCAACAAGTCTTGGCACTGTTCCCATAACACCCAACAAACCAGGCCAATACTAAAATTTAGGAATGACACGACTGGGATTTTTGACAAAAAATCAAGTTTCGAATCAAGTTCTTTGCGATAGCAAGGCAGTTTGTTTCAATCGTTCAATACCGTTGTATTGTAATAGACTGAATGCGTTGTGTCAAATACCCCCAAACTATGACAGCAGTGTCCTAACACACACGGGTGTGTGGTGGTAACATTCAGAGAGGGGGAAAAGTAATGTTCGCTTGTTGTTGTTGACAAAATGGAAATATGTAGGTACCTATGTAATTATGAATACGACAAACGACAGCCACACCAGTACACACAAACGATCCAAACAAACACACACAACAAAGACACATACACATAACCCACACCAACACACATAATAACCCACACAAACACATACACACAAAGAAACACACACATATGCATGTAAGACACACAAACCCACATATATACACACCCCTCCTTACACACACACACACATACATACACACACACACACACACACACACACATGCATAGAACAAAAGCTCTTACTCATAGACTATACCCACAGACACTCACACATATTATACAAAAACATCAACCACATACACAACTGCATGCGGGAAAGGCTTCTTACAATAACAATGTAATTATAAATGTTGGTTAAGTTAAGTAAACAGTCACACACAGCATTGAGCATGTATTAAGTCGTGATGACCTATCAAACAAACGAACAGAAATTCATAAGGTTGTTAATTGTTGTTGTCAACATTGTCAATGCTGTATCATAAATCTAGAAAGGTGTCAGTTAACTTCTCCTATGTCAATTCTGTGATAACTTGTCATCACCCGTTGTATTATAATTATAGGCATAGGCGAAGACACGATCAATGCATTATGTGTTGTTAACCCTTTCACTTTCAATGCTCCGATTATTTCGAATCAGCAGATATATCAAGATATCAAGATTTGTATGTTCTTTTTATCAAATCATAAAAAAAACAGATTTAAGTAACTTGAATTTCAGGCTTTCGGTAGGATGTCAATTTACTTAAAACGGATTAATCTGTTGCTATAAAAAAAAAAAAAAACCATGTACATTTTGAAGAGATTGTGTCTTTCAGTTCGATATGAATCAGGCCTGTAGTGAAAGGGTTAAAAACGAAAAAGGAGCTGCTGGAAACTACCTATATCGCCGTGGTATGAAATTGAAAAAAAAGGGTGTAAAATGTAAACGTTTTCGAGAGAGCAGAATCAAATGAGCAGACAAATCTGGATGTTCCGGACGGACATATGGCTCTTTCTCCACGAAACGACATCAGAAAAACGACACTTCACTAAATAATTAATAAGGACGTATGCCAAAGGCCTGAAATATGTCCGTTCACTGAACTCTGATTTATCTGGAAAAAGAACATGTTAATTTTAAAGATTTTGCATATTTCAGTTCGTTTAGAATCATACCCCGCTGTGAAATGGTTAAAACTCGGAGCACATATTATAATATAATTCAGTAGTAATTATCAAACCTCACACCAAATTGAATCTACAGTTCAGCTCGCCCCCCCCCCCCCCCTTCCCCCAGCTTTATTGGAGTTGGAGGCTTTTTACACGGAAAGCCGCTTTGTAAATTGATTGTGTTGGTTCTTGTCTGTTGAAAGCCTTTTGAACCATTTCACAGCGAGATCTGATTCTTACCCATAAAAAATTTGCATGATCTTGAAAATGTGCTTGTTCTTTTATGTCGTCAGTTAATTGAAATAAAATTAATCTGGCAGAAGATTTTGGTGTCCTTAGCATTGAAAGATGAAAGAGTTAACACTTTCACAGCGAGGTCTGATTTTATCTAACCCAACTGAAATATGCAACATCTTGAAAATGTTCGAGTTCTTATATCAGATAAATCAGATTTCAGTGAACTGACATATGCCAAAAGACTGATTAAAGTTTTGAAAATTTTGGTGTCTTGATCAGTGAAAGGGTTAAATGTCAATTTCAACATATCAGGTATGACGCTGCAATGGTTCGAACCTCCAACCTACCGGTTCAGAGGCGATTGCTCTACCTATCTGTGTACTAGGGAGCCGTTAGATGGCAACCAGGTAAACGTATGCAGATTTCGATTAAAAAATAGTAGGTCATATTCGTATTACGTGTGTCAAGGTAATACGATTGGCGTGTAAAGGCCTTCGGCAAGGGCTACGTATGTCCTACCTATATTGCCTAGGTACTTACCAATCTAGAAGTCTGAGTGTCAGTCTATCCTAGTGCTTTACCTCGAACCATCACACAGTTTCAGTTTGTCTATCAATATCAGTCAATCTTTATTTATGAATTTTATTATTTTTCGAAGGGAAAAACAAAACAAGTGAAACAAGAAAACGGTGGGGTTTTTATTGAACAATCAATAAAACTGCGATGTCTTAAGTTCAATAACCCATTAATATTGGTAAGACGAGTAAGATCTATCTAGTCGACACTAGACTATCAAGATAGACGTCTGATCTCGAAATCATTCCATCTATCTAGTATCTAGACTAATAAAACGGGAGAACTAGGTCTATCTAGACCCCAAAACGTGCAGACACAGTTGATAGTATAAAGTAGGTCTTTATGGCAATATCTACCCCCCCCCCCCCTTTACTCTTATAAGAACTTTTGTAAAAGGCGATAAAACCTTTGTTCTTTCGTGTTTGTGCTCGAAACCAACATGTGATTGAAAGAGAAAAGCCAAATGACAGGTAAACATCTATTTCTATTCTAGTTCTATCTATCAAGACTCAAGACCCTAGATAATAATTATATAGGTTTTTCAAAACTTGGATTCACAGCGGACCTTTCATGACCTCTTGCCTGTTTCGGGTTCAAGTTCAAGGTTCCTCACGCGTCGATGGTCTGACTCATGCGTGTAGGTATCGATTGAACCATGAATTTTACGTCTTCAAAAGAAAATTAGTCTTTGTAGGAATATCATAATGTCGAAAAATATTAGATAATCGTCCGTGTCTGAGATTGTTTTCTCCCATGATTCTTTTGTTCTCAATTTCGCTCTTCTTAACATTACTTAAGCGGTCGTTAGCAGACGGTAAATAAACAACTTGTGCAATACCTTAAAGCCTTTTCCGCTTAACTACTTTAGTACTCGATGCATCAGTTTTAAGAAAGCTTGGTTTCTTTCTTTTAGTTGTTCGACTTGCTTCTAAAAAGTTGTTTCAACTGAATTTTTCTTTTTGAAATACAAACGTTCACTCTTTGGAACTATAAATTAAGGAATCTAATTCTTATTCTAATAATATGTTAGGTCATCAATATTTGATGGTATCGATACTATCGTATTGATGGTAGTCAAGGAGTGGGGCATACAGTTATGAACAGCTCAATGTGCCCACTGCCCAGTGCCCACCACTCCTTTACCGGCGACACCGGCCCCTGTGTCAGAAAAATACACACTTCACTCGCATAGCGCTTGATCGGTCGCTCAGTCCAATAGTGTGCTGCTGCTGTGTCATAGGTAGACTACATACATGTGTCGTATAATAGAGTGATTGTCCACCAGACTTATTAATTTAGACAGACTGTTTTTTTACACTATTTGCTTATTGAGGATCTCTGAGCCTGTAGAAAGTATTGTTGAACAACCTCTTCAGCATCGTGGGATCCCTTCAGGATTTTGATTTCATCTTTGCTTTGACAGATTTCTTTTCAGAAGGTCACGGTGAGTTGAGAAAAATAAAATAAAGAACCAAAACCCTGAAAAATTATGATTAGATTCCATCTAGACATAATAAATCTTCCAATTTGAATGAGTTGTGAAGAAACACATTCTTAGAAAATTGTTGAAATTATGTAAGAACAAAGCATCGGTTTTATATTTTTCGCACTCTTGTCTGTCCTGCTATGAAAAGCCCGAAGTCATTATCTACATTTTTTGAAAGATACACCTATTCCCGTTTTGTCTGCTGATGATACCCCTACAGTTAAGTGTGAGAGCCGGCATAATACAATAATATCTATCTAGACCTAGAGTTAGTATTTAGACTCCTGAGGCAAAAATTAAGTGCCAAATAAGGTAAAAAAAGTCTTAGGGTTTGTCACTTGGGAGGGTGAGAGTAAGAAAAATTTTCTTCTAGAGTGAAACAGGCGAACTTCGTCAGTGGGGGAAATTCGCCGCGTTCACTTTTCACCCCATTTTTGAGGAAAGAAATAATTCCCCGGTCATTGGAATAGACTAGTCTTTTAATGTGCACACGTGTCTTGATAGGAATTGTAATTGGTGGATCATGAAAGAAAACAAAAGGCAAAACAAGCTGCTAAACGAGGTCACTGTCTGCAGGCGTGCAAATGTACGTTGTTTACCCTTTCAAATTTCAGTTACTCAACCTATTTCTTCGTTGTCTGATGATCTAAATTATTTTCCGGACTTATCAAATATCGTTTTATCTGATGATATGTAGACCCTATATTGCTTTTTTATATTTATCAAGTTCTATTGTTGACAACGTTAATTTTAATTTCAGGGAAATTCGACACCTTTTTTTTCTGTATTTTGGCTTATTATGTTGTATTATATGAGCCCAACCCTGCCAAGTAATTGTACGGTCAATGTAATCGAAAAGATTATATCATTTAGGCAGTATATCAATTTAAAGAAAAAGGATTTTCAGTTTGGACTGCATCATCGTCACCTATCATCACCATATCCAATCATCATTGTCAGAGTATGTCGGTGCATGTGAAAGTGCAAAGAATTTAAAGAAGAAAAAATATAAATGATTTAACAAACATAAAAACCAAACAACAAAAGCAAAATAAAGTGACCCCACATAATATTAAGTAGATAATATAATAGATGATATGTATGGCGAAGTTCCCCGCGTGGTGTGACGAATTTCCAAGCCTCCACCTCTTTGACAAAATAATGTTCTGTGAGAAAAATATGAAACTAAATAGTAATTTTATTTAGTTTCATCGCAAAAAGCCTTTTGATTGGTCAGAAGATAACCTTTGTTGACATCAGAGCTCAGGGAAAGCGCTATTTATAGCCGTTTACAGGGTGCAAAAATGTGGCGAAGTTCCCCGGTTTTACTCTATCCGAAATGTGTGAGAATACGAAAATTTCTTCTTGTCACCTGGGTTTTTGCTGTTGTCAATGTAGACGTCTAGACTATCCTTGTTAGACTTGTGTAATGATTTCTTTAATAGAATTTGAGGGTGGGTTTTTTCAGTGTCTGTTTGATACTGAACTAGATATATGTGCTTACCTTGTCATTTGTGTTACGAGAGAATAATATTTGTGGGTAATATTAAGATGGACTGCTCACCCTGTGGTAGAGTTAGGAAGAAAGAGGTTATTAAGAACAGGCATTGGAAAGTCAAAAACAAAATGATGTCAACGTTTCGGCCTAATTGTGTTTAGATAATTTGAAAAAAAAATGTTCTCACCGAACAATTTTTTGTCAAACGGGTGGGGAACTTTGCCACACATATATCTACATAATATTTTGTAGGATCACTTTTTTTTGTTGATCTGTTTATTTTATGTTTGTTTTTTTCTTCTTTATTTCGTATATCAAAGAGCTTTTGCATATAGGCACGCATATTCCAACAATGATGACTTGATTTACTGCCTTAACAAAAATATAATTGCGATTAAATTGACCTTACAATCATTTAGCAGCTTTAGGCGTAGTGGTCAAGATAATAAGTTGAAATGAAAAAAAAAAGGAGGTTGTGAATTTCCCCGACTGGACAGACTTTTTTTCAAGGCTGAAAATAAAACTTCAATATACCACAATCAACTTTATGAACGATAAAACTTGAGGAAAATGGAAACGATGTTTAAAATCTTGGGAAATAATTTAGGTTATCAGACATGGAAGAGGTAGGATGTGTAAGTGAAAGTTAAAAGGGTAAACAGCGGACACGCCCGGGGACGGTGAAGCTGCTTGTTTTGTCTTTGTTTTTTGTTTTTTTAATAATCCGCCAATTCGTTTCACGACAGGTGTGCTAAAGCAAAAGGTTACACATATTATGAATCTGAATTGCATGATTGGATGGCTCTGGTGGCTAAGGTTGGAGAATAGCAACAACACCACAGACAACATAATCATTTCTGTAATTAATTCTCATTGATAATTCCACTTATCTATGCCGCCCTATGTCATAACAAAGTGGGAGAGTTCCAATATAATGCTGCAATTTTCTGGGTAGGAAGATAATAATGATAATAATAAGGTTTTTTTTAAAGCACCTTTCACCGAGGTCTCAAGGGGCTGTACATTATAATGATATTGTACTTTTCATATGATGAAACACCACATACAAACAATGACTTGATAATGAAAATGACTTGATATTACAGGCTCTGACACACACGCTCACACTGTAAACATACACATGATTACTAGTGTATAATTTTGAAAAATGAGCACACACATAAACACACACACACGTACATAAAAACATTCATACATACACATACATACATACATACATACATACATACATACATACATACATACATACATACATACATACATACAAACATACAAACATACATACATACATACATACATACATACATACATACATACATACATACAAACATATATACATACATACATACATGCTACTCTACATCATTTATGATTTAAAAAATGAGCACACATATATTGGTTGGTAGATGTGAAGTAAAGTGTTCTTGGCCAAGGAAAAATTTCTGTAATCAAACTCCCGAACCTAGGGCACTACTACATTGTTACCTGCTCAGCCACTATACCTTCCTCTTAGCTAGCTATACCAAATCAACAATCAGTAATTGTATTCTTTTATTTCTCTGACTTAGGACTAAGGCTGTGTTTATGTTATTATTTTTTTTTAAATCTGCCATTTATGTATGTGTAGCTTGCTGGCCCATAGATACTCTATCCATGCCGCTGAACACCCGTCATAATTGGCCTGAGTGGCTCACACTTAATAATAATCCTTGTTCATTGATCCTTTGGATGATTCATGCTTTGATTTTAACCCTTTCACAGCTAAGGCCACCAAAATCCTCAAAACTTCCCTGTTCTTATACTAGAAAAATCAGATTTCAGTGAACTGACATATTTCAAAAGCCTGATAATCAGGCTGTTGGCATATGTCAGTTTAATGAAATCTGATTTATCTGGTATAAGGACACGTATATTTTAAAGATTTTGCTTATGATTCAGTTAGGCTTGAATCAGACCTTGCAGTGAAAGGGTTGAGCCACCCTACCGTGTGACTGTGTCTGTCCTTTTGCAGTGTGAGATTGAGCCTTGGCCTACTTACTTATTGTGGTTTCTTTAGAGTGAAGCAGACATATGACACCCTATCGATCTATCTATATATAGTCTATCTATCTATCTATTTACCTGTTTAATCACCCACCCATCCATAAATTTGTTTGTGTGTCTGTATCAATCTATGTCAGTGGAAAAGTTTATGGAAAAATTCCATTGCACTTCTGTCAGTGTCAGACATGACCTACTTATTCGAAGCACTTATCTTAACATAATTCACTCTTCTGAAAGCGGCTTACGTGTGGCTTACGTGTACGTTTACGTTTAATGGTCGTGAAAAACGGAGAAGTGAGTAGTGACGTAACGTCTCTATAGTTTGTGGTTAACGCTTTCACTGTTAAGGCCACCAAAATCCTCAAAACTTGCCTGTTCTTATACCAGATAAATCAGATTTCAATGAACTGTGAACTGATATCTGATTTATCTGGTATAAGAACACGCACATTTTTAAAGATTTTGCATATAATTCAGTTGGGCTTAAATCAGACCTCGCAGTGAAAAGGTTAATACTTAAAAGTTAAAGTGGAGGCTTATATAGCGCTGATAAGTGCTCATCGCGCTTTACACTTTTTACTTTCCCTGGACAACACCAAACATTGAAACACATAGGACAAGACAAGCGCCTGTTATGCCTGTTCTGTTACAATTTATTTTCGGGACATGACACTGCTGTGTATGGAGGGCCAGGTACCCATTTTACTGCTGGGTCGACAGTGGGGTTTTCTGATCCCGGAAAAAAAGGGAATTAAACCTGGGACCTTCAGCACAGCAGTCTAATGCTCTATACCAACTGAGCTATTGTGCCCCCAATAGCCTGTAATAGTAATAGCCCGCATTTCCGCCGATGATGTAGGGTGATAGATGTGTACAAGCGCACAATGCTGGTATGAAGCAAATGCACAGAACGTACAGTGTCTATGAATATCAGTAAGGAATTTGTAAAGTGCACCGACCCTCTAGCTCAATCGGTAAAACACCCCACTGGGAACTGGCAGGTCGGTGGTTCCAATCCGGTCGCACCATAGCACAGACGTTACTTAACCCTTTCACAGCGACCTCTGATTCCAACTAAACAGACTGTTCTGTACTATCTTCCAAATTAATGTATTCTTATACTAGATAAATCCGATTTCAGTGAACTGACAGATGCCCAAAGCCTGACTTTTTTTTGTAGACAGACTGCGTCACGCGTATGGTGAAGGAATTAATTTACTTCTATGTTTTACGTTTTAATTTCGTTTGTTCGTTTGAAGTTGGTGTCCTGTCTTTTTGTCTTGCTTTGTCTTTGTCCCACTATACTGGCCTGCTAATCACTCCCTTTGTTTCACCTTTAAAAATATCGGTTGTTCTGCTGTTATGATTTTATGTATGCTTTAACTTTAAAGGACTTAATGATACAATATGAATTTAATTTTTTGTTTAGTAACCCCACTCCTTCAATCCCATAAAACATTTTCAAAGCTATTGTGAAAACTAAATTAAAAAATAATATCTTCAAACCATCAGTTCTCTCTATCTATCTATCTATCTATCTATCTATCTATCTATCTATCTATCTATCTATCTATCTATCTATCTATCTA
>JAUEKZ010206684.1:0-10753 GCA_031471865.1 Melibe leonina
CCTCTTAGGGCTCGGAAATTCCTGTGACTTGTGTCAGAAATTCCTCTTTGGCAAATTTTGGTTTGGCATCTCTGCATGTACAATTTAACATGAATAAAACTTCCCCTTGATCTGTGATTCCTGGCTGCTTTCTTTCTACACCAGGATGTTGTATTGAATTGTCTGTCTAATTTATTCATTTTATCAAACAAAGCAGGTCTTTTTTTTAACAGCATTGATGATAATCTCTGAAAAAAGTAAGGTGATAGGTAAAGCCAAACGAGAAATAGCAGAAAAAGCATCCACCAGAGGTGAAGAAGTAAGTAGATTATTGATAGAGCCAAGAGAGAAGAAACAGACGTAGCCTATCATCTTACTTACCCCTGGGCAGTTGCAAGTGCCCTAAAACTCTCAATAAACAAAACAACAAATTAACTAGGAGATTTTGGTACGACTTTGAATGCAATAATTTTTTCTTTAATTACAAAAACAGTAAAGACAATTATGCCTTGCAGCAAACCATCGATGTGCAGAGCAATCACTCTTCCTCATAAAGAAACACAAAAGAAAAAAAGTACAAACCAAAACCCGGAGAAACTCATACTCATACACATAACCCCCCCAACCCCCACATTAATAAAAAATAACTAACAAACTAAAACAAAACAGATGCACAAATCAGTAGTAATCAATCCAACAAGGACATTTCGAAACAGATTCATTGTGTCTTGTTCATAATTTTGGCGCCAATGGATGTAATTATGATGATTTGATTGTTTTTTCACACCAATTACAGTTACAAAGAAAGCTATCATTGTCTTTTTTTAATGATCATAAAATTTCATTAAAAAAAATATAATAATAATATGGTACTAATAAATAAAATCAAAGGGCAATAACTGTAGAAACTGCTGGACATCATGCATTGAAAATAAAAGAAAAAAATGAATAATAAAAAAAAAGAATAAAAGAGAAAACCCACTATCAAAATAACCTGATTTTAAAAATAAGTATTTAAAGTTTAACATCAGGAAAAAAATTAATTAAATGTGTATAGATTTCCCATAAATAGATAATATTCAAATATGGCAACAAAAAAGACTGCCTGAATGAAAAGTCAACCTTGAGATTCACAAATGGCATAGCTTTGTGATTAATATCACTTTATTTCAGGCCAAGACAAAACAAACCAAAAACCCAGGCTGGGTAAAGTAATAGATATGTGACTTTGTATTTGATGTTCGCCTCCAAAGAGTAAGTAATGAATATTTATTAAATAATGAATCTGTGACCTCATTTGTTCGTGTGTGTTTTAAAGGTAGTTAAACCTCCCAACCATGAACTATCATATCATCAATCAATGTGTCCAGTATCATGGGTTGGCAGGATAAATGACCTCAATAACAACTTAAATCATGCACCCCTGACATTCATCCCCTGCACAAAAATACAATTGCATTATTACAATAAAAATAATAAAGATTCTTCAATATTTCACATCTTAGTCTTAGCATTTTAATTTATTTTATTTACTTCATTTGTTCACCAAATTCAGTTAGATGATTCTTAACTTCTTGACTTTAAAAAAAAACAGTTTTACAGAAATTTAAAAACTGCTATGATTAGCACCCAGATTTACTATGATGATGAATTGTTTTGTCTTAAAAGAGACAGAGAGAGATGTATGTAATATGTACTTGTTTTATTTATTGAGAGTTTTAGGGCACTTGCAACAACTATGTCATATAATATGCGCCAAGGGGTAAGTAAGATGAGAGGCTAGTTAAAAAAACAGCAAGAATTTTATCCTGCCAGGGACATTTCACAGAGAGATGATTTACATTTACACATGGAAAAAAAAAATCTATCTCTCAAAAATAAAGGTGACAAGAGGTGATTTACAGGGAAACAAAATTTCACCTCTCACAATCACAAAGCAGGACACACAAACAGATGATGGCTACCATCCACATCATGTACTATTGTGGTCCAGGGAGACCCAGGACATTCTACCGCCCTTTGAGTACAAAAGTTATCAGTCCTAGATAGCAAGTGACCCTGAAGTTCGGTACCACAGTGTAAAATATGGGGAATGACAATAAGTCAGTTAGATCGACAGGCAGGACCAAGACTGAACTAACAGATATAAAACAGCTGTGTGTGTATACTTATTAGGGAGTGCTGGAAAAAGTAAAAAGATGAGGTACCTAATGCCAAAAGGGAAGAAACAGAAGAAGCATCTACCAAAGGCGCCCGCAAAAATGTGTTTTATCAAAGATCAGCAACAAACACATTTTAAGTGCGAGTTGCTTGAGATTTTAATAAAATCTTTATATTGCTCCTCTTGCTTACAGAATGTTAATAAGAACCGCATGTGTTCGCAGGAGCCAATTCAAAACTGCTATATTAACACTCAAATTTACTATGATGATTTGTCTTAAAAGAGATAAAGAAATGTACTAGTACTAGAGCTGCGCTTAGTTGGATGTCCAGAACAAGCATGCCCCATCCTTGAATTTGAATGGGCGATTGGTTGGTTAGTTTGTTGCATGTTTGACATCCTTTTCAACACAAGTTTCGTCACATCAAAGGCGGAGCTCTCCTGACAATTTAATATGCTGCCATACAGAAATAACGGAGGGCTCTCTCAAATATCTCACCGCAGTCACAGTACACTGACATCCGGCCAACCAGCCTTAGCACTGATTCTGTTACCATGACACCAAGCACCTGGTGAAACAGCTGCTAAAATGCTAATTTTAACGTCTTTAAGTACAACACGGCCGGGATTCAGACCCCAACCTATCGGTTCTGAGGCGGACACTACTTGACTGATTGAGCTGTGGAACCCGCGTTGTTGGGTCAGAGAGATTGTCATGAAAGAATACGTGAGACTGAGACAATGTTTATTAAAATAGACATTTTAAGATAGGATATTCGGTAAGAGATGAGGAATCCTATTATAATAATAATGATAACACCTAGCAATAATAATAATTGTAGTAATAATGAAATCAATAATATCAATAACAAAAATAATGATCTCACATAACAAGCAATAATAATAATAATAATAATAATAATAAAAATTTCAAATGATGACATATGTTGGGAAATATAAATTTAGATGTAATGCTGAGGATGGGAGTATGAAAGAAATAAAACTTATCGCCACTGGAAATGTAATTTTGGGACTATAAGTATAAGAACAATTTTGACCAATGTATTTATAATATGATGACAAGAACATTATTCATTCCCCAAGACGTATGCGACTAGCACTACCAAGGAGTATGTAAAAGGTGAAGAATATGTAAACGTGTAAATGTAAAAATTACTCATAAATATAGTGAAAATTTCCTTCTCTCATGCTCAGAGTCAGAGGTCCTTCTCTAGGATTTCACTAGACAATAATGTAGGCCTACAAACTACAAACATAAAGTAAAAAAATGTTCATATGTGTACCTTTCCAGGCTAAGAATTTCTCTTTTTCATGCGTGATTCCTCACCTCCATTTTTTGGTATCAAAAGCTACCTACATATTCTGGTAAGGTCCTGATGTAGGGATAGCCCTGCTTTCTGTTTGTTCATTGAGAGCTTTAGGGCACTTTCAAGTGCGAAGGTCATATCCACGCCCAGGGGTAAGATGGATAGGCTATACTTAAGATCAATCAAACTTTGACCCTGTGACATTTCACTCAGAGATGATTTACAATGAAAAAAATATTACCTCACACAATGAGAAAGACATGATACAAACCCCCCATATCCTTCATTATAGTCCAGGGAGACCCAGGATACTCTACCACCCTTTGTGTACATTAAGTAATCAGTGCTTCTAGATAGCAACTGACCCTGTAGTAAGGTGCCACAACCCAGAACATAGGGGGATGACTAAAAGTCTCTAAGGCTTGTTTGTTTGTTGTTCAATGGGAGTTTTAGGGCGCTTGCAACTGCTATAGTTATATAAGCGCACAGGGGTAAGTAAGATGACAGATACAAAACAGCTGTGTATGTATGCTTGTTAACCCTTTCAATGCTAAGGACACCAAAATCTTCAAGACTCTGTTCTTATACCAGATGAATTAGATTTCAGAGGACTGACATATACATTTGTCAGTTTACTGAAATCCAATTTATCTGGCATTTAAGAACACATATATTTTGAAGATTTAGCATAGTCTGCTAGGACAAAATCAGACCACACTGTTAAAGGGTTAAGAGAGCACTGAAAAATTGAGAAACAGAAGTAGCCCCCACCAGAGACATCCGCCAACCACCCATGGATGGTCCTTATGTAGTGGGTGCCACTATGTTCATGTTCTATTTGGATTGTTTAGTGAGAGTTTTAGGGTGCTTGCAACTGCTTTGGTCATATAAGTGTTCATGTTCTAGAATATGCATAGAAGAATGACAAAGAAAGACAAAACATAATGTACACTGTCGGCATGGCACACACATTGTAAGGCTTCCTTTACTCAGGTCAGTAATATCACACAATCAAATAAACAAAGCCATTAGAATTACAACCACTGCTGAAGTACACTAACAATAACAACAAAGACATTATGTAATTCACATCAAACCAAATCCTTTGTAAAATGTGTTAATCAAATTTTGACTTTTATGCAACAAATAAACTACGACTAATAATAATAATAATAATAATAATGATAATAATAAATCTTTATTGTCCTCAAATAGTGGCAATTTTTCATTTGCTTACACATTAATGTTAATCAACCCATTCACACATGTATTTATTAAAGATACGATACATCACAAATATTGACAAACGACCACATACGTAAACCCATTCACTAACTTCCCCGTCACCATCCACGCAGTATCTTTATCATACCCTCTTCTTCGTGCCCTCCAGGGCATTTTCTTTACAATCTAAAAGATAAGATCATACCCCGATTACAAAAAAGCAGTGACTTTTACCTTTTGTTTGTTTGTTGTTTGTTCAGAGTTTTAGGGCACTTGCAATTGCTACGGTCATATAAGCGCCCAGGGGTAAGTAAGATCATAGGCTAGTTAAAAGAATAGCCAGACTTTGATCCTGCCAGGGACATTTCACAGAGAGATGATTTACAAAGAAGAAAAAAAATTACCTCCCACAATCACAAAGCAGGACAAACAAACAGATAATGGCCACCGCCGACTTTTGCCTTTTAATTATACAATTTTTCTATCAAGTTTTAGGTGTGGCATCTTGTTTTAGAATTTAGATTTAATATACTTCGGCAAATCCACCCAAAATACAATGAAATGTTTGATCTACAAACGTGGGCTTTTTGGGTTGGTCTTTTTTTTAATCTTGATAATTCGGAGGCAACAGAATGATAATAATAAAATCTTGTCTCACTTGAAAAGAGAGAGCAAAGACAGATCCAAATTGCAGTACAGTACACCTGAGCTAAGTGAATGTGCATGATGCTGTTTGGGAGAGGGGACACAAGTAAATTTTGTTTTCTTTATTGAGAGTTTTAGGGCGCTTACAACTGATATGGTTATATAAGCGCCCAGCGGTAAGTAAGATGACAGGCTAGTTAAAAGAACAGGCAGACTTTGACCCTGCCTGCCAGGGACATTTCACAGAGAGATGATTTACAAGGGAAAAAAAATATCATCTCTCCCAAAAAAGGTGACAAGGAGATGATTTACAGGAAAGTAACACCTCCCACAACCACAAAGCAGGAC
This sequence comes from Melibe leonina, assembly GCA_031471865.1. Lineage (NCBI taxonomy): Eukaryota > Metazoa > Mollusca > Gastropoda > Nudibranchia > Dendronotidae > Melibe > Melibe leonina. Next base: position 5,686 of record JAUEKZ010206684.1, read on the forward strand.
ACACAAACAGATGATGGCCACCACCCACATCATGCACTATTGTGGTCCAGCGAGACCTAGGACATTCTACCGTCGTTTGTGTACAAAAGTACTGTCCTTCTAGATAGCAATTGACCCTGTAGTTAGGTACCACATTGTAAAAGGAAAACCACAAATCTGTTCGGACGACAGACAGGATCAAGGCTGAGGTAACAGATACGAAATAGCTGGGTGTGTATGCTTGTAAGGAAGAATTAGAGAGAGTGCTGGAAAAAGTAAAATCAGAGATATAGCTAAAAGAGAAGAAACAGATTAGCGCCCACCAACCACCCACACAAGTGAATTTACGTATATCTTGTATCCATTATCTCGAAAAGTAAGTCTGCTGGGGTTGACTTAAGTAGATAGTGTGCATACATTTAGTATACAAAATATGGATAGTCTTAAACTCTGAATTATTTACTTTGACAAGTTGCTTTATTGACATCATATTTCTTTTATAGAATTATTTCATTCAAATAAAATATTCATAACCAGAAATGTAAAATATTTGCAGGTAGCCACATTCATCTGCATTGTGAACACATAAGGACACAGTAAGTTGAGAGACAAAATAGATTAAACATCAGTTTTTCATTTTGTGCGTGTAAATAATTAAAAATAAGACAACTGATACACAAGCGAAAACAAAATTAGCTACAAGTCAAGTGAAAACAATTACACCAATAAATACCATTGACAAAGCTGTGACGCATTAAAAATGTAAATAAGTATCTCGGGTTAAGATATTATCCGTGGATGCAACACACACACAGAAAAGTAATGATCCCCTTCAATGCTGGGTGTATTTCCAAAACTCTTTCTCTCTATCTTTTTCTCCCTCTATCAGAATACATATGTGTGCATGCCTCCTTGTGTATGTAGGTACATGTGTGTTTTTTATTTTTATTTCTCTTATCTTTTTTTCTTTCTCTCTGTTTCTCTTTTTTCTCTTTTTCACTCTTTCCCTTTTCTTCTCACTATCTCTGTCTCCATCTCTATTGATCCAGCGACAACATTGTATCATAAAAAAAAAATCCACATAAAACTAAAAGAAAAAAGGACAAGACAAAGCAGAGCAGATAACATTTATATCAACTATCAGTGACAAACACATTGTGATAAGTCTAAGTGTATGAGTTGCATTAATATCTTTATGAAATTTTAATAGTTATATGAATCCTATTGCTCTTAAGCTGTCAACACGGACAGAGAGGATTCCTAAAAACGCCATCTCACCCAATAAAAATTAAAGCTCAACTTGAAAAAAACAATTTTCAACAAGGACACATAACAACATGGGCACTCCATTCCAATTCACTCTCCATAAATACTTGATAAAATTTGATAAATATTGAAAATAAAATAATTTAACTTGATTGCACTTTAAAAAATGATGGAAAAAGCTGCAAGACTGAAGCAGAATGCCACACTTATACAGGATTGCTGAATGATACCACGAGTTGATGATTATCATCATAAGATTTGGGTCTGACATGCACATGACTCACCACCAAAAAGGCAGTTTTCATGACCACAAACAGGCATTCACAGGATATTTTGTTTATGTTTTATCGCATCAATCAGACATGATAAAGAATATTCTTCAATAATAATAATAAGTCTTCCCAACAACAATGTTCAAAGACTTAACAACAATGAATGCACCCCCGCAAATTATTATCATCACATGATAAAAGAAAACACCCTTGAATCTGATGACCATAAAATAAAACAAGCAGAAAATCATACTCCAATTAAATTGAAAGAACTTAAGTTGTAAGTAGGTAATATGACTTAGGTAGATAGTGATAAGTTATTTTCATTCAATTATAGACGAACAATAAATTCCAGAAATAAACTTGAAAAAATTCAACCAGAGACAGATTTGTTACTTTAAATCTGGAATTAAATATCTTTTAAAACAAAATGACGAGTCTGCTGTAACGGAAATAAAAAAAAACTTCAGACAGGCAGCGAGGTAGGAATTCCAACAAACCCTGTCTTATAAAACTGGCTGATTGAGTTCTCAGTTAAAAAAAACAGTTCTTTGCAATCTTTTTTTGTTTTGTTTTGCTTTTCCTCATGAAAATAATGCAAATTCTTAGGGCACAAAATCCCTTTGTAAAATATGTAAAAAAATAAATAGATAAATATCACTGTGTTCAATTCTTTGAGATTGTCAATGCAAATTATTTTAAAAATTTCTTTCCAAAGAAATCAACTTCCCCCTCCTTCCTCCCTCCCCCCCCACCCCCCAATTTCCCAATTGAGACAGAGCAGATGACATCCCATAGCAACAATGATAAAAACTCTTTGGTCTACACATCACAACAGCAGACGCTAAATGCTGGATAAAAATAAACATTGCAGATTGTATGACATTTCAAAATTCTTTTAACTCTCTTGCGACTGACACCTTTTTAAAAAAAATGTTCCTCACAAAATCTGGTAGTTTTATTTGTTGCTTGTTTGTTGAGAGTTTTAGGGCGCTTGCAACTGCTATGGTCATCTAAGCGCCCAGGGGTAAGTAGGATGATAGGCTAGTTAAAAGAATAGCCAGACTTGGACCCTGCCAGGGACATTTCACAGAGAGATGATTTACAGGGAAAAAAAAACATCTCTCAAAAAAGGTAACAAAGAGGTGATTTACAGGAGAGAAAAAAAATCACCTCCCACAATCACAAAGCAGGACAAACAAACAGATAATGGCCACCGCCCACATCATGCACTACTGTGGTCCAGGGAGACCCAAGATATTCTACCACCATAGTGCAAAAAAATGGCGGATGACCATAAGTCTATTAGGATGACAGGCAGGACCAAGACTGAGCTAACAGATACAAAATAGCTGTGTGTGTATGCTTGCTAGGGAGCACTGGAGAGAGTGCTGGAAAAAGTAAGTTGACATGTGAAGCCAAAAGAGAAGAAACAGAGAAAGCGACCACCAGAGGCGCTCGCAAAAACGTCGTGAATCTAAGATCAGCAACAAACAAATTGTAGTATGAGTTGCCTCATATCTTGATAAAATCTTTATGTTGCTCCTATTGCTCACATGACTGTCAATAAAGACAGCATGGGTTCGTGAGAGCGAATGGTATTTTTAATTGCAAGGTTTTACAAAAATTCATTAAAAGAAAAGTTTTTGCACAATCTCTGTCAAAAATTTAGACATACACTTAAACTGCGTTACACCGCCAAGTGTAGGGAAAACACTAAGTTGGCAGTATAACGAGAATGGCTCTATGACAAAAATGCAATTGAACAAATAAACACAGCTCTATCCTCTGCCACCAAGATGTCTTATTTATTGATGGTCCTCTTACACACCAACATAAACATGACAAAAGTGTCAGTCTGCCAACGAGAGAGCAGCAAAAGTTTTATTGTCAACAGCATGCACACTTTGTTGTCACTCAGATATGGCCGTGGGGTAGCTACAACCGAATGTGATGGGTAACGAAGGTGAAAGAAGTTACTGTTTGACGGCACAGGGAGTTAGCATTGAGTTGTGAGTGGCCCAACGGCGAGAGGAATGAACTGAGCCAAGTGTTGTCAATTGAGAGTGAGTGAAAGTGAAAATTTATGTCACCTGCTGGCTGATCGTAAGCTTGCTTTGCCTAGCTAATAAATTTTAGGCTGGCAGTATAACGAGAAATATTTATTATGTGCAAGTCATAAATGTTCTCGAATAGATGTTGGTGGATGGCGATATAACAAGGTTTTGGTTATTTTTACATAGTGGCCGATCTGTTTCGCAGCCAAAAGTCGGCGGTATAATGGGTGGCATTACGAGTTTAAGTGTATATTATATACAAAAACAAAAAAACACATCAAATGATTCTAAGGGTAACTTTTTTAGAAATAATTTTTTTTGTAATTTGTCAAATAATGGTTTTTCAAGAAAGTTTCAGAAAAAGGTTTCAAGGTTTCTATAATCACTCTCGCAATTGAGGTAAAATCTAGATCAGAGTCCAAAATATGTGATAAATATTCTTCATCAGGCCCCTCAGCAGATATGAAGGCTTTAAAATTATCACCGAATGGCCTGACATAATAGAAGAGTTATCAGTTTATGGACTTGAAATTTGAAACACCAATTGAAAAGATATCTACTATTATAATACCAAGCAATTCCTGCACATGTTGCCAAGTAAGTGAGTAACAGGTAGGCAAAGTTGCGTTTGCAAGAGTTGCGGGATACGTCCTCACTTAACTTCCACCTATCACACACCGGCTTCATGATGTCACAAGAGAGTTAAAAATTTTACATGATTTTTGGCAGTTGTTACATTTAAACATTTTATATATGTTAAACATTTGTGAACACTGCTGAATATGTTTTGACTGAATAAAGATGAAAAATAAAATAATTGACAGCACTGCTATCTGAACTCAAAATTATCAAGAGGATCTTAGTAGTTTAATTAAATTACAACAACAATTTATGTTTTAACTTCCTTTCAAAGCTATGATGTTGTCTTTCTTTCTCCCCAAAATGCCCAATCTTACAGTTGCGAACCCCAGCTCTACGTCGCGTTACAAATGGAACAATGGCAATGGGACATGTGATACATCTCTGCAGCCCAATACAACCAATCAGAGAGCCAAAAGAGAAAAGCAGGACATTTTGGATTTGGCTCCTTTGTTTGTTTATTGAGAGTTTTAGGGCACTTGCAACTGCTATGGTCATATAAACGCCCAGGGGTAGGTAAGATGATAGACTAGTGAAAAGAATAACCAGACTTTGACTCTGCCCGAGACATTCCACAGAGAGATGATTTACATGGAAAAAATATCATCTCTCAAAAAAGGTGACAAAGAGGTGATTTACAGGGGGAAAAAAAATATCACCTCTTACAATCACAAAGCAGGACAAACAAACATATGATGGCTACGCCCATATCATGCACTATTGTGGTCCAGGGGGACCCAGGATATTCTACCGCCCTTTGTGTACAAAAGTACTCAGTTCTTCTAGATAGCAAGTGAGTTAGGTACCATAGTGTAAAATCATGGGGATGACCATAAGGCTATTGGGACAACAAGC
>JAUEKZ010206695.1:0-10752 GCA_031471865.1 Melibe leonina
AAACTTGAGATATAGTAATGATAGTAAGGTAGGGAGTAGGCACTGGAAATCACAAGAAATTAGTCAAACTTGAGATATAGTAATGATAGTAAGGTAGGGAGTAGGCACTGGAAATCACAAGAAATTAGTCAAACTTGAGATAATATGCAGTGCAGAAACGAGACAAAACCAAAGAAAGAAGAAAAGTTGAAAAACAGAAAATTGACCAGGTGGGGATCGAACTCGGGATGCCGTAGCTGGGTCCCAGATTCGATCCCCGATATTAACTCTTTCACAACGAGCGTTGATTCTAATCAAACGGAAATATGGAAAATATTGAAAATGTACTACTGTTCTTATACCAGATAAATCAGATTTCAGAGAACTGAAATAATATATCAAAAGCATAAAATTCAGACTGAGATAAAACCTGAAGTTGGGAAGCTAGTACTACTACTATTAGTACTACTACTATTACTGCTGATGTTGCTGCGTCTATCAACACCACTACTAACACCATTATTACTACTACCACTACTACTACTTCAACTACTACCACTTTTTTGGTAATGATATTGCATTGTAAGGGAATGAACTGAATTGAATTACATACAACTTTTAATCATCATTATCATAATCGTCATTAGTATTATAATCATCATTTTAATTAGCTATTTCATTTCAGTATTATCATAGATAATATAACCATGATCATCATCATGGCGCTAATCAAGTAAGTGTCTAATCATTTATGTTTATGATTTATTTTTGTCTATTAATTTTATTGTTTCCTGTCTTATGGCGCATCCCTATGTCTGTATGTAACAATGTACAATAATTTCCCCGTTGAGGGATCAATAAAGTTATCTTATCTTATCTTATCTTATCTAATCTTATCTTATTTCACGTAGATAAAGAGGATGAATATTTTGCTGGCGACCGCCGTGGGGTTGGTGCTGATCCTGGCCCTTCCAGCCAGTGTGTTCACACACGTTGAAGACTGGCACTACATGGAATCCTTCTACTTTTGCTTCACAACTCTCAGCACCATCGGGTTTGGGGACTATGTGTTAGGTACGTCCAATTTCATAATGGAGGGGTGTGTGTGTGGGGGGGGGGGGGGGGTAAGGAACATAATAAATATACTATACCGAGTTTTCGAACACGTGATAAAATTATGTTGCATTAAGTAATACATATATACTACTACTACATCTTCTTTTTCTTCTTCTTCTTCTTCTTCTTCTTCTTCTTCTTCTTCTTCTTCTTGTTCCAATTAACTGACTGACTCGGCTAGACCAAGTATTACTGTCAGTGCGTATTTCAACGTGGTCGATTACAGACCTCCTAAACTTAGGAGCGCTTTTTTAAAAAAAAATTCAAGTTAATAACTTATTACAGTCTTTCATAAAAGTTACATGGTGGTGTTTTGAAACCCGGTCTGCGTCATACCAAAAATTAGAACGTACGTACAAATCAGAGTTGCAGCAGCGCCAATACGTCATCAATTTTGGTCGTAGTCTACATATTTTTTTTACATCACCCCTCTGAAACAACAAGTTCTGCCATGCAGTCTTCTGGTCTTTTTTTTTCAAAAGAGCTCCACTCTGCTTTCCTTCTAGTTCTAGGCAGCTTACTATTTCATGTTGTTTTATCATGCCTAATTCATGTATAGAACTCTTACCGTGTAAGTCCACAGGAGGTGATATTGAGAAAACGAACTGAAATATCAGTTAACTGAAATCTGATTCATCTGTTATAAGAATAGGCAAGTCTTGAAGATTTTGGTGTGATTAGCATTGAAAGGGCTAAAGAGCTGGGTGTCAGGATGTAATCAATTTGATTATGTACTTGGCCGTCAGGGCAATGCCAGGTGGTGGTTCTTTTCATCTTTTGTGTATGGAATGTACAGTGTATTGGCAATGGTGATGTTGTGTGTCTTGGCAAACTCGAGATGTCTCCAGCCTCTGTTATTTGTTTGTCCGCATCCGAATTGACCGACAGTTCCAGCCCAATCTTCGTAAGCATCAGGCCCCACTTTAGCATTCCAGTCACCTTGCACTATGAGAATAATTTTCTTCCGTGCTCTTGTACTGGTGTCTTCAATGTTCCATAACATTTTTCATTTCTCTGTCCTCTTAATCTGATGTTGGTGCATAGACTTGTATAATTATAATTGTTATGCTGTACGGCCTCGCTGCAATGCGTATCTTCATTAGTCTGCTTGAGATTGGGGTACATTCAGTTATTGAGTTGATGTTTTCTTTCTTAACTATATTATAAGTTACTGCTTGTTGGTGTTTGGTGTATCTTCTCCGGAAAACTTATTATTTCTCCAAAGTCTGTCAACATCATTTCTTAAAGTCCCACAATGTCCCATCTATATCGACTGAGTTCATTGGTGAGTTCCATCAATTTACTTGTTGCATAATGTGCTGACATTCCATGTTCCTGTTGTAATTCCTCTTTTTTGGCACGCTCATATTCATACTTCAAGTAGCTGAATTTTCACGTCCACCCTGGACAATGCCAGTGGAGCGCGTGGTCGTTGTTTTCCCAGGCCATGACCGATCTGGTATCTGCAATCTGTAATTTTCATTTGCATGTCCTTTCGGTGGGTTTAAAAACTCGGCGGCGCCCATCTCCTCTCGAATTGAATCCAAACAGAACCGGACTATTATTATTAGACCGATTGCATTGTAGTGGGGGCCAGCCTTTTTCTCCACCACTATTGATGCACATTTTGGTTCTTTTTCCATGGAGATTAGATGAGCTACAGCGTTTCCAAAGGATATATTTCGTTTATCCCTCGTTACTATCTAAAGTGGCAATATGTCCAACCAAACCGGTCTCATTTGAAACAAATATGACTCTTGGTGGAATCCCATAATTCCTAGCCATATGTTTTTCATTTTCACCACACTTAAAACATGTACTTCTGAAACTGTCTCGTGTTTCACGCCCTCTTCCATCAAATCCCCCCGAATCATAAGGTGTGTGGAAAAGTTTAAGGAAACGGAGACCTGCTGGTCCACAATCTCTCGGCATTTCACGTGCTTGCCCTATGAACACCAAGAGCCGAAACGTCTTGATCATGTCTCTGTCGTTGTCTCGACGAAGGCATAGGACAGAAACATCGTCTTAATCTTGTCTTTTCTTTATCCCGATGAAGGTCTTGGGCTGAAACGTCGGCTTTACCTTGTCTTGTCTTAGTCCATCTCGGCAGGTCCGTCCTCTACCCCACCTGTCGATCTTCATATTATGACTAATTGCATTCTTCCCTCCCCCTACCCCCTCCCTAAAACAACCCTCACCCACCCACCTCTCTCCGCCCCCTCCCCCTACCCCCAGGGCTGCACGAGAGGAAGTTGGCCAACACATACGCCCACCACGTTTACGTCATTGGTGGCTACGTGTGGATTTTGTTCGGTCTGTCCTACCTGTCCCTCATCTACCGCATCCTTATCGACACCTTTGTGGCCAGTGCGCGTATAGTGGAGCACAAAACAAAATCAAGATTAGAAGTAAGTCGTCGATCAATTTTTTTTCACCCCTGAAACTGAAATTAAATGTGACCATGAAAGAAAATATGTATTGCCAAAGTAACAACAAAACCCTAATTTCAGGAAAAAAATACAGCAATAAAAGATGAAAGAAAAGATAAAAGATGGTCGAAAATTTTTTTTCCACAGGCAGACTTTGGTCATTGACAAAATGTAGGATACCGTCATAGTCATACGTCTTTGCAGTAATGGCGGGTCGCCGGGGTCAAGAGCTTACGGGCCAAAGCTCCATCCTCATTTCCTTGGCCCACCGTCACTATGTGAATCTGATTTGTCAGCACGACAAAATGGCATAATATGACTGTTGATAGATGTCATTCCAGGAATTATCTAGAGCGACAGTGAGGCGCGAGCTGTGAAATGAAGAAACACATCCTCCAAATCATTTTTTTAGGAAAACATTCTGAACGAAGGTAGTAAGAATTTCAGGCTTTTGGCATAAGTCAGTTCACTTAATCTGATTTATCTGGAAAAGGAATATGTACATTTTCAATATTTTGCATATCGAAGTTGAGTTAGAATCAGACATCGTTGTGAAAGGGGTGATATTGACTGATCATGTTTTATAATTCCTTTCCCCCAGATAATTGCTGGGAGTTCTAGGAAAGGATCCCTGGAGAATCGTCGCACCGGTTCTCTATAGATGTTCCCGACTACAAGAAATGAACATTCCGGGGTGGTCGTCAGTCGAAGCAGCCCTTGCCTCAACTCTCTGACTGCGCAGGCTGCAGAGTTGCACAGCAGTGGGGAGTCACCTGTTGCTAACAATATGCATGATTGAGATTGAGCACTTACTTTGGGGTTTACGTGCTGATATCAACACCACTGGGTATCAATGGTGAAACAAGGGGAGTGGTTTGCAGGCCAGTAGTAAGGGCCAAAGACAAAAACAAGAACAAAAAAACCCCCAAAAAACGACGTTTTGGCCCTAGGCATTCATCAAAGACGACAGATTATAATTACATAAACAATAATAGAAAGATGCAAATAAAACATTGACAAAAATGAAAGAAAAAAAAGTGAAAATCTTAGCGGATTCCTGGAGCGACGGAATAGGGCTGGGAGCCTGAAATAGGGCCGAAACGTCGTTTGTTTTTTGGGGGCTTTTTTTGGTCCTGTTTTGCTTTTGTCCCCTACCACTGGCTTGTCAACCACTCCCCTTGTTTCACCATTGGTAACAACGTGCATGATTGAGCACTTTCGTGTGAGGTTTACCATGCACGATTGAATATATCGTGGAGGTTAACCTGCTGAACAACTAAGATCGCTGGCAATATGCAGTTTTGATACATGAAAATTCCTTCACAGTCGAGCAAACTAATTCTTTATTTATTCTTAGTTGTTTTGTTTGCCTGTTTAACGCTTTCAATGTTGAGGATCACCGTACTAGATCTAACTAGATACATGAACATTTTCAAGATTTTCCTGTTTTACTAAATGAATCAGATTTCAGTGGACTAAAATATGCCAAAAGGCTGAAATTCAGGCTTTTGGCATATGTCAGTTCACTGAAATCTGATTTATCTGGTATATGAACAGGAACATTTGAAAGATTTTGCATATGTTCTGTTTGGTTAGTATCAGACCCCGTCGTGAAAGGGTTAATACAATGTTGGGTATATCAAAGTTAATGACGGGGATCTCTAGACAAACTAACACTAACATGCTGCTAGATACACAGATAAAGGGAGGGCGCACCCAGTCTCAGCATACTGACAAAACATCAGGCAAAAACTCTAGGAATTTTTGCAACCAACCACTTACTTCATAGATGTCATCATTCAATTTTTCTTTTCAATAATATTGTCATGATAATAATATTATGATGCATAATCTCAACCGAGTATATTTGATATTTCAATATTAATTGTGACCAGAAAGAATTTGCCATAATACTTAACAACTTTAACTTGACATTGCATAGAGAACACTGATTTCAGAGAAATCCATTTCATACTCTAAGACAATATTTTGTTTTTTAAAGCCTGATATTCATAATCTCCACTTTGTCTCTATCAGTTCACTTTGCCATTAGACTAGATAAAATGTTGGCTCGTACCTAAACAAAACACAATTCGTCAATGGTAAATAATCTTTAGCATAAGCACCAAGGTTGGTTTTTTAAAAATCACAAATGACTAGAATAGTATTAACACTGTTACTACTGAGCACTATCATCACTTTTGTTTTCTGGAAACTTTTGCTTGGGATATTGAAGAGCAAAATGATTCCAAACTTTTTTAGCAATCTAAAAAAATGTGTTGCATGCAGGATTATATTGTGTTTGAAATAAATGACAAAACTTCAAGGATGTTTCTTGTTTCACATGCATCGTGTTATTTAACTTCTTTTGCTGATCAAATTAAATGTGTATAGGGTTGACAATTTATTTCCCGATTACGTATTTATTATCTAAAATGAAAACAATGTAATGTTAGAAAATAGGGATAAATATTTATTTTGATACATTGTAGTAAAATGACATTGACATGAAGCATGAGGACAAGTAAATTTTCCAAATGTTTTTTGCTGCTGCTACTCATCAATTATTAAAACTGAACAGGGGCTTTGCAAGCGTACATGCATTCAACAATGGCTCGAAGAACTTTCACCAATTTAGACATCCATACGATACTACCACTACATTTATTTGTTTTTACAGTACTTCTGGTAAAGTAAAAGATGTCACCCTCAGTATAATATAATAATAAAGTACTGCTTATACATACACAAAAGGATGAATACCTTGAGCCACCTTGAGTTATTTATCAATTTCATACAAAATTAACAAGTACCTACATAACCTGAACAGCTGATTCTATCCCTTTTTCTTAAATGGGTGACATTGAAATGGATTCCTGAGCCTGTGGTAAATTGGGAAAAGAAAGGGGTTAAATATAGCAGGCATGAGAGGAACAAACGCACCTTAGGTCTCACTCCACCTTCACTCATTTCTTTTCATTTCTTCTTGTTCTTGGAGCAACACAGATAGACGGATGAGTATCCTATAGTTTTAAAAATAACATTCTTGTTATATTGTTTTGTTGTGTCTGTCCTGAAGAAGACCTTAGGCCACAAAGTTGATCTTGTCATTTTGTCTTTGCCCTATTTAAATGCCTTGACACAAAATCCTGGTAAGACATTCAAAAGGATGATGACATCTTGCACACAGGAATCATACAGCAGCAGCAGTCCACCGGTTGAAGGCATCAGTCACTTTGACCTCATGACCTTTGTCTTGGGAGCTGGTGTCACCTGATCAGCTAGTAAAGATGCTAACAAATTAAGCTATAAATGAGTATGAATGGTTAGCATTAACTCTGACTGTAAAATACAACATTAAACACAGACCCAAAAATCCTAGTCCAAACTGACCAATTCACTATTTACCGTTGTGTCTTGAACGAAGGAAAAAAATAAAATACTACACCTTAATTATATTAAGGTAAAATTACCAATGAAATTATTAGCCAGAAAAATGATAAGCCAAAAAGTAAATCTTTGCTGTAAAGAATTGGAGTAATAAGTAATCTAGGATTAAAACACATCAACAGATGGTTTATCCTTAAAAGATTAAATGAAAACATGACATGAAAATCCCTTTAAAAAGCTGACAAAGTCAATACTTAAAGTTAGAGAAAATATCTAATTTTCAAGTATTTCTGATTTTAAAAAATTATGTACAATTTTGCAAACTTATAAATTTGATTAATACATCGTAATGACATAAAGATTTTTTAGTAATTGTTTAAAACACAATGGCTTGTATTTAAGCAGATTCCAATTAATGATAATCCAAACTTTCCCAACAAACTTAGAGATAAACAAAAAAGGAATCACATAATATTTGGAAAGGGAATTCGAAAGTAGATTTTCAAATTCAAGCTAATATAAATATCAGACAAAATATGTTTCTTATTTCATGGCCCAATACATTGACTTCAGTCTCTCGTAAAGGAGGTATAAATAGTACAACACAATTGAGACTTTGGTATCTTAAATTAAACACGACATTAAATGTCTCCATGAAACGATGAGATTACAAATTGAGATCTAAGTAGTCAACGCTTAAAAAAACCTTGTCTCCCAACCATTTCCAAAATCAAAACTGGTTTGAGTCTTGAAACCATAGTTAGGTGGGACATGTAGACGTGTATCGTACCTATAACAGGAATTAACCTGACCAACACAAGCTAAATACACAAGGGTACTGCTTAAGTGTAAATCATAAATTTGCCTCCTTCAAATCAATCTTCACAAAAATTTTGACAGAATGCATACTTATATCAAAATGTGATATCTACAATTTCTAAAAGAAGAGAGAAAACATTATTATTATATTTTTCAAAGATTATGCAAACTAAACAATACAAACTTCATTCAAGACCATGTGATGAAAATGAGCACATAGAATGAATAAATCTTTATACTTACAACCACTTGGAGAACAAAATGGCATTGGGTTATGTCATGGTTTGTCTCTGCTCTACATAGTAGAAAATTCTTACACTCAAGACAAACCTTAACCCTTTCACTGCTATGGTTATTTCTCAAACTAAAAACTAGAGACATCAAAATCTTCAAAATTTGACAGTTCTTATATTAGATAAATAAGATTTCAGTGGACTGACATATGTCAAAAACCTGGAATTTAATATTTTGTATATTCTGTTCGATTAGAATCAAAATTGAGGGGAAAGGGTTAATATTACAGCTCTTATTAGTATCCACATTGAAAAACGAGGTCTGCTTCCAAACAGACAAAAAGTTAATCCTTCCTATTCTTCTTTTTGATACTGTATAATTATCTTCAAGTAAGAAAAACAAATTTCAAAGGTACTCTAACTACAGCTAGACTGGAATCTGCCTTTAATAAAAACATACAAAGATTCGATGTAGAACGTATGAAAAGATGCATACCAATAAATAAATGAAATATCACAAAACCTACAAAACATCATATAATCCCTATCAAGGACACCGCACCATTCCAAATAAGTGCAGGTTCAGTAGTAAGTTGATAACACATAGCCCTGATGTTTGTAAAAAAAACTCCATCTCCGATAAATAATTAGACTTCCTTTTGCCAAATGTATTTGGTTACTTCATGACATACTACTACTACTGCGCACTAAAGACATTTAAATTTAATAATACACACGGAAGATGTCATACTAGATGATAGTCGACCGTACACAACAAAGCCAAATAGTAAAAAAAACTCATCTATTTTTACAAACTCAAAGAGATCATCCTCTATGAAACTATGCAATCATTCTTTCTCTACATCTGGTATGAATGGCAGATTGTATATTACTTGTTTTACCCATAGAAAAGTTTCTAAACAAGCCTGGCTGTTTGACAAGCAACGAGCTAAACCAGGCAGATGAGAAAGATCAAGGTTATTTTTCCGAGGGTACAACAGGGCACATAGGATAATAATTGTTGCAACATCCCATGATATTCCCGACTTTCCTCTTTCTCTTTGTGACTAATAAGGGCAACATTTTTTATGTTATTTTCTAAGCGCACGGTGTGTGTATCAGGGATAATGTATAATTAATTTCTTACCAAACATGAATGTGAATTAGGAAATGTAATATAAAAGATAACAAACAAAATTGCACGAATTGCTTCAATAAAGAGGGTTTGCTGTATACAGCCACAAGATTGCAGATGTACCTAAATATGTAATTATAAAAAAGAATAATTCAAAATACTGAATTCCGTATCACAGAAAAAATGAAAAAGAAAGGTTTCCACATCTTTGACGTATTAAAGTAAAAAATAATTGAAAATTAAATGAAAAATAAACAAATGAATTAAATGAGTAGAATTAATTGAAATCAACTCTGCGTAAAAAATGAGGCAAAAATGCAAGAGAAACGTTACGTTACGAAAAAATAATATTGAAAATTGAAAAGGTTTTTGCAATTTTCTGGTACCATAGAATCTTTCCCAATCTCACTTTTTATTAATGAGTTCAGTCTTCAACCTGTCAGCTATGGCTTTCCTCATGGCCAATTTCTTGTCGTCCTCAGCATTAGAGCCACCACTGCCATCCCCAATGTTTTGCTTCAAAGCAGCTCGCGCAGCTCGTGCGGACGCAGGCCTTTGAGGCTGGCTCTTCTCAGCAGAAAGCAGCTGTTTTTCTCTTTCTTTCTTCTTCATTTCCATGAGCTTATCTCTCTGCTCCTTAAGAAACACGGATCTCTTTTTATATTCCTCCTCTGACATGCCAGCCATGCTTGCCTGCAACAAAAGAAGTGAGATGCTTGCTTGAGGAAGATTAGAAAGGACAACTGTTAAGTTTAGGCAGTGGTTATGGTGTAATCAATGTTTTTATATAAAAGACACATTCTGATTCTAGATTAGATTTTATTCAGATATAGAAGTTCAATCATCTGTCTTCATGGACAGGGCCGTGGAGAACAGGAAGTTATATCAATGAAATGTAAACAATCATGAAAGAATAATTTCACATTACAATGATAATTTTGAATCAATGCATGGGATTGTACTCAACAACAACCTGGTTATGTTTGGCAATAGGGATGTGTAGCATGCCTCGTTGACTGAGTGTTAACCCTTTCACTGCGGAGTCCAATTCGTACCAAAATCTTGAAAAATAACATGTTATTACACAAGATAAATAAAAGTGGACTGATATATGCCAAACGCCTGAGTTTAAGGCTTTTGGCATAGGTCAGCCCATTGAAACCTTATTTACGTGGAATAAGAATAGGCAAATCTTGAAGATTTTGATATCCAGTTAGCAGCTTAAGAAATAATCTTACCATTGAAAGGGTTAACCCTTAAGTAGCCAAAGCAATTTCAGGTACTTGGTACTATTTCATTGCCACTGCTGAGTGTTTTGGGTAATAGGGATTTGAATTAACCACCCGTCACAGAAAAAAATTAGTAACTCCACAATCACTCTAGGTACTGGAATAAAACTTTCAGGTTGGAGCGATATCTATGTACTCAAACTGTAAAACATACATTAGACATTCCCCAAACTAACCAATAAATCACAGCTTTCCAATTTTAGTTGATTAGTTGATGACAATGTGCTCTTGTTTACAGGATAGGAAATAAAATGCCTTGGCAAAGGGAAAGTATGCAAAACCTTAAGAGGATGACGCAGACAGGGTAGTGGTCCGAACCATGGTCATCTTCCATGACGGACCAGGAAAGTTCTGGTACTAAG
>JAUEKZ010206706.1:0-20725 GCA_031471865.1 Melibe leonina
CTGGGTGACACAGGGGGGAGGGAATAAGAGATACAATACAACAATCTTTAATTGAAAACCGCGGCCCTGGAGTTGTTATTGTAATCTTACAACGTGGCCGGCCAATTCCCCGACTCAAACGGACCTTACATTAACAATACGGACGGACTGGTTAGAAAAGCATTAGCAAAGCTTCTTCCCTTCCCGCTGCCGTAGTTGGAACTGTATCTCGTCAGCGTATTCGAGATCGATAGATAGATAAGTAGATAGATAGATAGAATTACAAACAGAGGAACGAAGAAAAAGGAGACAAAAAAAAACCAACCCAAAAAACAATATCTCCGAGTAGCAAGACCACGCTTTCAAGGATGTTTTGATACCACAGCAAAGTGTCGATAGATTTAAAAATTAATGAGCGTCTTTCTTTGAAGATTCTTGAGAAAAAGGAATTAATTTAATAAGTTGTTCTAGTCTAGTCCATGTGAATGGAATGATGTTTCAACTCAGTTGCTCCCATTGAATTCACACGAGTGAGGAAAAAGATACCGACTCAAACCGTGGAAGAAATCGATCGATCCATCAATAAAATCTAAGTATCTATATCTATAAAAGAAACTGTGTGTGTGTGTGTGTGTGTGTGTTTGTGTCACAGCGCCGCCTCCTGGTCGCTACAGGTCGGTTTACCGCCCCAGTGCAAGAAGGTAAAAAAAAATCCGAAAATTTCTCTTGGAGAGGATAAATTTAAAAAAAACCAGCTAAATTTTAACACAAAACATCTTTCGAGTTTTCCACCTTTCGACCTTTGTTTATCCTGTGACCACGGCTGTGCAGTTAGACTAATGGGGGAGGGAAGGGGAGGGGAAAGAGGAATGAAAAATCACAGTGCAGGCGTTTGGCGGGCTCTGGTTGGCACTACTTTTGTTTCTTATCTTTTAGGTTTATCTATCATTTTCCTTTTTTTCCAGCACTCTCTTCAGTGCCCCCTTAACAAGCATACACACAGGAACAAAGGAGATAGCGGGAGACCGTGTGTGTGTGTGTATGTGTGTGTGTGTGTGTGTGTGTGTGTGTGCAACTGGACCCAGGCTTGATGGCTTGAAGTTCAACGCTTTAACCAATTTGCCACTACTCAACTGTTTACATTTTCTTGAAGAAAGAGGACAACTCTACCACTTGTAGGTAGCTGTATCACTCTAAAACCTACTCTGTTTTCAGCGGAGCTGTACTGGGGTTGCTAGTTGCTTGTATAGAATATAACACTGTTTTCAACCCATTACGTTTGACGAAAAAAAAAACCCCCAACAATGATCGCACTATACTACCTTACACAATTGTGCCATGGTGTTATTATTGCTATCATAATAATAATAATAATTATCAATATCATTATTATTACTATTATTATTACTATTATTATTACTATTATCATTTTCATTTCAAAGGATTGAAACAGGCAACAACAAACTAAGAGATACGTTAAAAAAAACCCAGTAATCTGTCTACAGCATTGTATCAAAATGAACTGCTTATGCTGAGCCTGTGGTGAGCTGGGACAAAATTAAGAAAGATTAATTGACAATGTAACAGGTATGAAAAAGACAAAGACAAAATAACATCATCAATGGGCGCTTACATGACCATAGCATTTGCAAGCGCCCTAAAACGCTCAATAAGCAAACAAACAACATGATCAACGTTTCGTTTCGTCTTTATCTTTTCCCATGCCTGTTACACACAATTAACCGTTCTTTCCCCCCTGTCAGCCGCATGCAGTAAATCTATACGGCCAGCTCAAATAACGGATCAGAATGCTGGTCGATACGGACAACACCGGCACGCGGTACTTGGTGGCCGGCTGATCCGATTTCCTGGTGTCGCGGAAAGGATGAGACACGATGATAATAATGATGATGATGATGATGATAATAATAATTTTAATAACAATAATAATGATTGTAATAATGATGATAATAACACCAACAATAATAATAATAATAATGATAATGATGATGATAACAACAATAATGATAATAATGATGATAATGATGATAATGATGATAACAATAATAATAATGATAATGATGATAATAACAACAATGATAATAGTAATAATGACGCCGCTCCCGTCGTTGTGATTGTAGTAGTAGTACCGTAACGGTGGGCGACATCGCATCCAGGTGGGATAAGTTGACCACAGCCATCATGTTAACGAAAAATAACGCCTAGCGGTGCATGGACACTGTATGATAATGATGATAAGGACAACTATTCTCAATACTATTATTGTTATCATTATATTTATTATTATTATTATTATGAGGATGATGATGATGATGATTATTATTATCATTATGATGATGATGATTATCATTATTGCTATTATTATTACTATTACTATTATGATTATTATTATTATCATCATTATTACTATTATTATCATGATCATCTTCGTCATACTATTTTCCTCCTCCTCTTCCTTCCCCCGCCTCTTCGCCTTCTCTTCCTCTTTCTGCCTCTCCTCCTCTTCACATTTATTTCTTCCTCCTCGTCCTCCTCTTCCTGTTAGATTTATATTCACAATTTGTTTATCTCTCATTGCTTATGTTTTTTAAAATAAATCAAGCAATTTACATCATATTTTAAATTAATCTTCACTTCCTTTCAAACGTTTTAATTAACTCTGTTATCATAATTGTGTATCTCTGCTTCCTGTTCAATGGCGCATCCCTATGTCTATATATGTATAATGGTGAAATCATTTCCCCATTGAGGCATCAATAAAGTTATCTTATCTTATCCTATCTTGTCTTATCTTTAAAAGGCTACAATCCAACAAACCAACAATAAAACAAAAGTATAAATGCCCGCATTCACCCCTACTGTAACTGCCCATTAAGTCATTTAACTAAGCCAAGACCTCGTTGTTCTAATCAAGCCACTACTTCGGCGTAAAACAGCTGGACTGTCGGCCAGCCGGTTTATACGGACTCATGATATTATATATACTGGCATACCGCGTAATTGACTCCTTTATTCTTTACTCTGAAGATTAACCAACCGCCCTATACTTAAACTATGTAATGGGGCCGGTTTCACGACGCGAGACCAAAGCTTAGTCCGAGACTAAGTTCTAAATTTGGCACGATTTCGGTATGGAGTGAGTTGTTTTTAGTTCTTTCAGTGGTCAAAATATTCAAAGGGAGCCTAAATTGAGCTAAATTTAGAACTTAGACTCGGTCTAAAATCTACTGTCGCGCCATGAAACCGGCCCATGGTGACTATAGTGTGACCTTCTCTCGTCTTCAAACTTGGAGAGTTCTATAGGGCAAAGCCCTAAAGCAATTTAACCCTTTCACTGCTAAAGACACCAAAATGTTCAACATTTGCCAGTTCTTATACCAGATACATCAGATTTCAGTGAACTGACATACATGCCAAAAGCCTGAATTTCAGTTCACTGAAATCTTATTTATCTGGTATAAGAACATGTAAATTTTCAAGATTTTGCACATTTCAGTTGGTTTAAAATCAGACCTCGCCGTGAAAGGGTTAATGACATAGTGCGAACCCAGCAAGGGGTGGATCGGTGTATTACTTACTGGAAAGGGCTTCAGAAATTAATAAGTGTGCCAAACACTAGTGACTGGCTAATAATGACGACAGGCCAATAGATTGCGTAAAAAGTTAAGGCTCTACGCTAACACGGTACTGTTAGCCGTTAGGATTAGAGGCAAGTAAAGTATGGGTTTATTAATAGCGGATTATGCAGGGGTTTTCTTTCTGTCCTGTCATTCTCATCGGTTGGTTTGCTTGTACTTATTAGGCTATTCATTTGATCGATTGATAATTTGGCCCATTGACCTATCGTTGATCTATCTATCTATCAATCCATCGATCTATCTATCTATCTATCTATCTATCTATCTATCTATCTATCTATCTATCTATCTATCTATCTATCCTCCTATCTGTCTATCTATCTACATATCTATACATCCTTCTGTCTAATCTATCTATCTATCTATACATCATTATGTTAAATCTATTTGTCTATCTATCTATCTATCTATCTATCTATCTATCTATCTATCTATCTATCTATCTATACATCCTTTTGTCTAATCTATCTGTCTATCTATCTATATCTATGTCTGTCTGCCTGTCTATCTATCTATCTATCTATCTATCTATCTACCTATCTATCTATCTAATTCAAATGCAATAAATGGATATATTTATACTGCATAATGTTATCATTATTAAAATCATATCAAATTTGACCCCTTTCAATAAATAAACGATTACCAACAAGTGCTTGCCTCCCACATTATACGATATTATAATGTATCTATATTTACCTCTATCTCACCTCTCTCTCTTTTCTCTCTCTCTCTCTCTCTCTCTCTCTCTCTCTCAATCTTTCTCTTTCTCTCTCCCATTTTATCCCTCTCCCTCTTTTTCTCACCCCCTCTCTCTCACCCCTCTCTCTCTTTCTCTTCCTCCCCTCCCTCCCTGACAGGGCCGATGGAGAGACCTGTAGTATTTCGTATCAACGACAATGGCATGGGCCCCGAGCTGCTGCAGCAAGTTTTCCTGGAGAGAGGATGGGTGGAATACGACGATGAGGTATTTAGATTATATAAACTAGATCAAAGACATTAGAAGAGTTAGAACTTAGTGTTTGGTCACGTGACGATCGGACATAGGAGACACAAAATGGCCATTGTTTACGTTTATTTATTTTTGCGTATGAGGACCCAAGATGGCGGACACTTGAGGTATTGGAATGATCGTGTCTCGCTCGCTAGGCTCCCGATATCATGTGGTACGCACTAATAGACACCGCGAATAGAAAGTATAAGGTCTATATCTTCTAATGTCTTTGTACTAGATTGATAGTGGGTCCAAAAAAAATAATAAATAAAACCAAAATAACACATACAAAAGAAATAGAGCGTCATATTGAGTGTCGGGAATCTTTATTATAAGTCTAACCGTAACAGAACACTTTTGCGGTTGTATAACTTATTACACAATTTTTTCCGTGTTCCATATAAAAAAGCCACGTATATGTATATATATATATATATATATATAGATAGATAGATATATTATAGATAGATGAATAGATAGAATATAGATAGATAGATAGATACATAATTATAGATAGATGAATAGATAGATAGATAGACAGACAGATAGATAGATGGATAGATGAATAGATAGATATTTTAAAAATGATGACTATGACATCTCCGTTTTGATAATTCCTGTTATAATGTGTCTAAAATGGCGCAGTGGCCGCACTGATAGTAACGGAGCGGTCCGTGTTCGATTCCTACCAGCGGTACTTCGGGGTTGTTTTCCTTGGGCAAGGAAATCTTCTCCAGATACCTCACTGAAGCCATGTATGTATAGGTACCAACTCACAAATCGGATGTGGAAAAGTCCTCTGCGATACATCGGCGTCCTATCCAGGGAATGGCAATTATTGTTATCTATCAGCTTCAGGCTGATAAGCTTCTTCTTTTTCTTCTTTGTCCGTTTTAAGTGCAGATCCCCTGTGTTGCAATTATGCAGAACATGTTGACAAATTAAATGATAATAGCTCGGTATTTGCCATTTTCTTGTTCTCTATGGACCAGTAAGTTGTAAAGAACTGATTTAATATTGTGCCCCCTGAATCAGATCCACAGTCCGGACGAGTGGAACCTCTGGTGGCGGACGTCGCGGTTCAGAACAGGGGAGTACAGCAGCCTGTTGCCGTGGCAACATATCAACCATTTCCCCAGTTGCACGCTCATCACAAAGAAAGACGCCTTGTGTCGCAACCTACGGAAGATGAAAGTGGCCCACGGGCTGCACGTATACAACTTTGGGTAGGTTTGACCATTTCACTGCTCAGGTTATTTCTCAAACTTCTTACTATATTAGATACATCAAACTAGTTGTATCCGATTACAATGGACTGAAATATTCAGGCTGAATTTTAGGGTTTTGGCATGTCGTTATAAGTTCACTGAAATTTGATAGTTAAAGATTTGCCTGTTATTATAAATATAGTAATGTACGGACATAGAGATATACACAGATTACGATAAAACGATTTATTGAAGAAAAGAACAAAACATCTCGATGAAAAGAAAGTTTCAATAATTAAAATAACTAGACTACTAAAAGCCAGGATCAGTAATGTGACTAATTTTTTTTTGCACGTCACACACACACACACACACACACACACACACACACATACACACACACACACACACACACACATACACACATACACACACACACACACACACACACATATAAACAAAAACACACACATACACACACTGACACACAAATAGCCCCATTGCGTTCAACCTTCCCAACGACTACACAAAGTTCGTGTATGAGTACGCCTCTTGCCGGACACAAGCAGAGAAAGAGGGCGTCACGCCTCCCATGTGGATCTGCAAGCCCGCCGAGTCATCCAGGGGACGAGGCATTTTCATCTTCGAAGATCTCTCAGAGCTACAGTATGACTGCAACGCCGTGGTCCAGCAATACATCACCAATCCTCTACTCATAGGTGAGGGTAATTATAATAGTAATATGATGATATTAGATAAAAAAAATAAAGGTAATAATAATTTACATATTAATGGAGCTAAGTGGCATTTTGCGAGCAGTATATTACCAAAAACTACATAACAATAGGGAAAAAACCCCAACTAAATTTGACCAGTACCCATAACTTTAAACGTGGTGTAGCGGTATTTTATTCTTATTTCGATCAAACTTTTGATAAATAACTTTTATTAATTAAACTAATTTCATGCATTTTCTGTCCAACCCGGTTATTCACTGCGGACATCGTTTCTCCTCGGCTAACATTAGCTACTTAAAATAATAGCAAATAATAATAATAATGATTCATTTATATAGTGATGTCGTCTTCTACTTGAGAAGTGCTCATGGGTGCTTTACTATAAAAATGTTAAAAACACACACAACAAACTCAAGCATGTACATTATTTTCGCAATCCGTTGGGAACAAGAGTTGTCAGATTGGGCGACAAGTCGCGAAATAGATATTCTAAGATACCGATCAGCTGATACCAAAGGTCACGTGAGATGGGAAGACCTATCTAGTAATATCAATAATAATAATAATTATCAATATTGGAAATATGGATATCTATTACTATCCTTATTATCATGCAAACAGTCTTAGCACTCTACCCATAACGCCGAGCATCTGGCGGGAAAGATACAAAAAAATTTCAAAATAAACGTCTTAACCCTTTCAATGCCAATGTTATTTCAGAAGCTGCTAACTAGATATCCAATTCTTCAAGACTTGCCTGTTCTTATTCCAGATAAATAATATTTCAGTGGTTTTCACGCTTTTGGCATACGTCAGTCAACTGAAATCTTATTCATCTGGTATGATAACACGTTATTGTTCAAGAATTTGCCAGTTTCGTTTGGTCAGAGTTGTACCCCGGAGTGAAAGGGCTAAGACGCGGCTTGGATTCGACCCCCCCCCCCCCGTCGACTTAACGGTCCGAAGAGGACGCTTTACCACTTATTGAACTATCATAGGGCAGGTTAATTGAGTTATGAGAGCCTCACAGGGCCATATCGATTGATGATAATATGATTGTGATGACCAATACCTGTGTTTACTCTGTCCGTTCCATGCTGTTGCCTTTGTACACCAACTTGTTTATCGTCTAAAAAAAAGGGGAAAAGACCCTTTAGCTGCTCAGCACCGCCATGTAGAGTGTTAGTGTAACAAGCGCGACGTGCTGGCTACTACATAATGGAAAGTCAACACGGGGAAAAATTGGTTTGATTATTATAATTGGCACTTGGTCAATAAATATAAGAAGGTGAGGGATAAAATGTATCAAATGAGGCTGCTGTGGAAAAATGTAAGTGATATGTGCGTGTGTGTGTGTGTGTGTGTGTGTGTGTGTGTGTTTGTGTGTGCGTGTGGGTGAGAGAGAGAGAGAGTTATTGACTTTAAAATATCGCTCTTAAGTTAAAAAAGAGCCCGAACCTACCACGTTGAAATGCGCGCTGACAGTATTACTTCATCAGTTAAATGGAAGAAGGCCATAAAGATTAGACAGACAACGGACGGAAAGAGAAGCAGAGGCAGACCTAAAACAAGTTGGATGAAAACGATCGAGCTGGACATGAAGGAAAAGGAGCTGACCGATGATGACACCATGGACAGAAACGCATGGAGACACTGTGTTTGCTGCAGCGACTCTGCACCCAACAGGACAAGCTCAAGAAGAAGAAGTTAAATGGAAGAAGAAGAAAAAAGAAGAAGAGGTGAAGAAGATTCCATTCCCTTCCTCTCTCCCTCCCTCCCCTTAAACCTCCCCCACCTCCCCTCCCCTCCCCACCCCAATGCATCACACGCCCAACCCACTCCAATTCATCTCCTCTCCCTTCTCCTCATCCCCTCTTCCTTCTCCTCATCCCATCTCCCTTCCACTCATCCCCTCTCAAGGTGGCTTCAAGTTTGACATCCGTGTGTACGTGGCCATCCCCAGCTTCCATCCCCTCCGTGTCTATGTACACGAGGAAGGTATCGTGAG
The DNA here is from genome assembly GCA_031471865.1 of Melibe leonina. Taxonomy (NCBI): domain Eukaryota; kingdom Metazoa; phylum Mollusca; class Gastropoda; order Nudibranchia; family Dendronotidae; genus Melibe; species Melibe leonina. Next base: position 8,586 of record JAUEKZ010206706.1, read on the forward strand.
GTTCGGCACAGAGAAATTCGACCTTGCCCGCCCAGACAACGTCTTCTCACACCTCACCAACACCAGCATCAACAAATTCAGGTAGGCCGGGGAAAAAAAAGAAATGAGTCAAAACTTGAAATAATATGCTGTGCAGATCCGCGGCTGGCTAATTGGACCATTTTCATTTTTTTCCCATTTTTCTTTTTCCTTTGGCTTTTTCTCGTATCTGCACAGCATATCATTTCCATTTTGACTCATTTCTTGTGGTGGCCAGTGCTTGCTGCCTGACTTACTATTAACTCTTTCACAGCGGGTTCTGATTCTAGCCCAACGGAAATATGCAAAATCTTGAAAATGGACATGTTCTTATACACGATAACTTAGATTTCTGTGAGCTGACATATCATTATGCCAAAATCCTTAATTTCAAGCTTTTGGCATATTATGTCCATTCACTGAACGTCTTGAAGGTTTTGGTGTCCTTAGCATTGAAAGGGTTAAAGTTAAAGATAGAAAAAAAAGGAACTGGTTGGTAGCAAAGCAGCCCTGCAGCGGCAGCGTCGTTTGGGTTATGCCTGCCCTGCCCAGTTCTTATCGAATGAATGAACATGTCGTTATAAGCATCAAAGACTCAAAGCTGCCACCCAGCTTCGTTATCGGGCACTCGTTGACGAGATCATTTACCCTCTAGCAAAGAAAACAGGTATGGGAGTCAGTTCCATCGCATTTGTGTCTGGTACATTACAGAAAGGTTGGAGAGTTCCATTTCTATCAGCTGCGCTTCGGGTTTTCCAATACAAGCTAGAGGTTCGGAGGTCGATAGACGGATATTTTGTCCGCTTCATTCTAAGAAAACCGAAAAGCGGCGGCCCTATAATTTCAAGTTCACACAAAAGCCATCATAAAATCAAACCCTATGTCTTTGTTGTGATTTGTCAAATGTCTTAAGTTTTGAAATGAAATTCTCTCCCTCGCTAACTTCTTCTTAGTTGCCTTCACTTTCTCTCTCTCCCTCAAACTTTGCTCTACATCCCCTCTTTATTTCTCTTTCTATATCCCTTCCCCCTCTCTCTCTCTACTTATCTATATATCTCTCTGTCTATCTCCCTCTCTCTCTCTCTCTCTCTCTCTCTCTTTCTATCTCTCTCTCTCTCTCTCTCTCTCTTTCTATCTCTCTCTCTCTCTCTCTCTCTTTCTATCTCTCTCTCTCTCTCTCTCTCTCTCTCTTTCTATCTCTCTCTCTCTCTCTTTCTATCTCTCTCTCACACCTTTCTAGTTTTGCCTGGCCTGTAGAGAAAGCATGCAATAAAATATGGGATTTTCTAGATCACAAGAAATAATAATGCGTTTGATTGTCGCCAACCTGTGGAGTTGCAAAGTCGGTTTTGGCGCTATATGTGACATACCCCGAAGGTGTGACAGCGGTGGTGTAAAAGGCTCGTAGAATTAATGGCGGATCCTTGTGACGGTTTTCAAGTAACAACTTCCCACGGGCAACGTAGCTTCATCGGTAGAGCGTTCCCCTCAGAACCTCTAAGTCAGTGGTTCGAACCCAAGCCGCGTCATACATAAAACGTTCAAATCAGCCTTTTAACAGATGTCCTGTCAGAGGCTCAACGTTATGCAAACAGTGCTAGGACTGATTAGGACTGATTGGTTTGGTGTCAGTATATTGTGATTAGGTGAAGTATTCGAGGGAGCCCTCCTTTATCTCTGTGTGGCAGCACATTATCTTATCAAACCTCCCCCTTCCCCCCTCCCCCCCAAAAAAAAATCCATCTCAGATATGACCTAAAATGAAATTTAAAAAGTTGAGAGACTCCGACAAATCATTTTCACCAAAATCTGCTTCTTCCACTGATAAATGAGGTAATATCTCAGCAGGCGAGTAAGTTACAAGGGGAAAAAAGACGTAAACTTTCTTCGGCACAAAAGACAAACATGATGTATGTTTCACTGACTTTTTTCATTTAAGAAGAATCTTTTTGAATATTTTCTTTTTCAGTCCCGGGTACAGCACGGATAAGGATGAGGTGGGCCCAGGCTGCAAATGGACAATCTCGCAGCTCCGTCGCTACTTCCTCCAAAACAACATCAACGACAGCAGCATCTGGAAACAAATCACCAGCATCATCACTCTCACTGTTCTCATGCAGGCACCCTCGGCCCCTAAGGTAAGCCGAACAAAAAAAATATAAAGACAGGAAACAAGAAATAAAACTCTTGCGGTAGCTTGATTGCCTCTGACACCTGTGACGACCCAGTCTTACTTATTGGTATTTTTAGCTGACGGGGAAAATAAAATCCCTTTAGGGTAAGTGTATTGTATTTATTGTTTATTGCTTTGCTCACACAAACTTTTTGGATGGCTGGAATTGCACTATTGAGACTGGTTACTAGTAGCGTGCCTATATTTATAATAAGAAAAAAAAGCAATAGAACAATCTTTTCCCTTTTGAACGGACACAAATGTGCCTAAGCTATAAACTATGAACACTTCATGATATTATAATTCATAGAATTGCAATATTATCGCACAACTTAAAAAAAAATATTGCTATTTATTATTTTAGATGAGCAACTGCTTCGAACTGTACGGCTTTGACATCTTGATAGACACCAACCTGAAAGCATGGCTACTGGAGGTCAATTTCAGCCCCGCCCTCAGCTCCGACTGCCCCGTGGACGTGGTGGCCAAGAAGTCCATGTTGCATGACCTCATGAGTCTTGTACAGGTGACGCCCATGGACCAGGACCGCCTGGTTAACGTCCACGGCCAGCGGTTCTACGGCAGAGACCCAGACACTGCCCGCACTGTCGCCTCAACCATCAGTCATTTCAGTCACGCAAGCGGTAGCAGTTCCACGCTCCACCCGAACACCAGCCATCACAGCATCTCCCCTACCAGAGGGAAGATTAAAAAAAGACGCACCCCTAACAACAACTTATGTGGCGGTGGGGATAACAATAGAGCAGGCAAACAACCGCCGCTCTCCGAACATGTTAATGGCAATAGAAATGAAAACCATTCTTCCATTCGAAACGAAAAAGACGCGAATTCTAATAATTCTCCGAAAGGTCAGAACCACGACAGGATGATTATAGGGGTACCATCGATGGAGCAGTTGTCATCGAAGAAAGGAGGTGGAAAACATCACCTGGAAAGTCACGAGGTCAACGAAGATGACATCCTAAGGTTTGGCACTTTGCCCGATATTCTACATTCTGCACAAGGCGCACACGACAGAAATAACCTTGCCCAGACTCAAACTCCAGTCTCAGAGCATGAAGCTCATCTCGACGTCACAGAGCAGTTATGCCAGGGCGTCTCGGAAGATAATTTTGCGGAGGTTGAAAAATGGAACGGTAATACTTCAGTAACATTAGAAAATAGACAAAGAACAAGAGCACCGTCGATAACTCTTGATCTCAAAGGTGTTTCCGGACACATCCCCGTTACCCATCAAGATAATAATGGGCAGTCATTAGCTGTAAACGACGGGAAGAATAAAAACTACGAGTTAGTTGTAGTGAAAGGAAACATGAGGGGTCAGGGGGAGAAACACGTGATATCCCCTATTCCATCCATTAACAATATTCATAGAGAGAGGCAAAATAGAATAGCGTCAATGTCCACTGTATCCAAGAAACACGATAGGCATTCGGCACCCGACGATTCGCTGAGGAAGATGGAGCGTACTATCCAAAGAAGCCAGTCGCGGTTCCACAGCAGTCCCTGTCACGGGAGCCCCGAACGCGAAGGCAGGAACTCCCACTCAAAGCACCCGCACTGGCCGCCCGGCATCCCTCGCAATTTCAACCGCACAGAAATGTCCCGCTTTCCTATGAGCATGTATCAAAACCAGCACTACAACAGCCCAGGAAAAAACGGGGCGGCACCGCTGTCCAAAATCCCGCCCAAAAACGTTGGTCGCCTCTTCCTTATCTTTCCTTTCAATGAGGCCACGCAGAAATTCTCCCTAGCAGATTTGGATACCAGGCAAGTCATCAAAGAAATTGTCAGGGACGCGAAATCTCGGAAACCACGGGATCTGCTGGGACAAGGGACAAACCGAACGGAAGGTATATGGTGCCCTCTCAATAAAGACCTTTGACCCATAATTTATAATAGTGGCGTTGTTTGTTATAAACGGCCCTACCTACACACGACCTCCGTTCTAAAACTGACGGTCAAATCCCCGGTGTTGTTGGAAGCGTCAATTTGGTTGACCTCCCTCCCTACCAACGTTTTGCCCTCAAACTGTATACTATTATACTAATCCTGTCCATGATATTGTCACCTCTCCCCACCCCCCCCCCACACCCACATCAGTGATTTTGCTTTCGTGTTGAGTTCCGTTCTGAAATTATCCAATTGATTTTCAATTTTTCCTGTCGATCCCCCTCCCCCCCCCCCCCACCACCCCCTGAGGTTTGAGTTTGATTTCTAACGGTCAGTTTGGAAGAAAGGTGTTTGGGAATTTTATGATGCAACACTCTTTCAAGATTTGGTGCGCATAACATAACATGACTGGAGCACCGCTATTCAACCAAATGGGGCCAAATTCATGATGCGAGACAGATTAAACTAAACTAAACTAAACTAAACTAAACGAATCTAGACCAAATTCATTAAAACGAAATCAAACTTAAATAAACTAAACCAAATTCAACTTTGTTTAGCTGAACGAAACAAACCAACCAAAACAAAACAGATTATCTGGACGGCATTAGCATCTCAATACGAGAAAAAAAAGGATGTTTTAACCCATTCCGTTCTAATATTATTTCTAGGCAAACTAACTTGATACATTATCTAAATCGTCAAGAAGTGGCAGATTTTATACCAGATGTGTCAGATTTGAATAAATCAGCATACGCCGAAAAACTTGAATATGCACATTGTAAGAATTTTGCCTGCCTCAGTTCGATTGAAATTAGACCCTGCTTTTAAAACCTCGTGAAAATATGTTGCACACTGAATCGTTAGTGCCGCGTCATAAAATTTGCCCCAAAGACTGACTGAATCAGTTTACAAGTTTCTAGAAAAGTCCCATTTATATTCATTTCATGACAATGTCACACAGTGACGCTTTTATTCTTTTGCCCTTATTACTTTGGTTGGTTGTGGAATTGAAATGTTTCTCCCCCACCCCCACCCCTCTCTCCCTGTACTTTTTAAATGATTTTTACATCATTACCATGATTGTGATTGTCGTCATTTCTTGTTTGATGTATGTAGGTAATGTTTGTGTGTGTGCACGCGCATGTGTGTGTGTGTGTGTGTGTGTGTGTGTGTTGGTGTTGTGTGCGATACAGGCATGTCTGTTGTCTGTGTATCAACGCCCTTCTAACACAATTTAGGTCAGAGAGAAGTTCCCTTGTTGCCACACAAGGATTTTGAAGGATTCAGTAGAACATTTCACACAGTCACAGTAAGGACTGACACCGGGCCAACCAGTCTCAGCAATGATCACATAATGGGATAGATAGATATATAGATGGATAGACAGATAGAGAGATAGATAGATAGATAGCAGATAGCACAGATAGATGGATAGAGAGATAGATAGATAGAAGATAGATGAATAGATAGATAGATCAATAGATCGATGAAAAGAAGATAGATATAGATAGATCGATTGTTTTCATTATTATTATTTAAACTTTGATTTTCTATATTTCGTATTTTTTAGGTAAGTTTGGATTTGTAGTCAAACTCATGAACGAAAAGTAGTTCTCTGACCTTTTACTTTTACTTATTATATCATGGCGTACGCAATTATGTGACATTTTTTTTTCATGTACCCAGTTACGTTAGGATAGTAATGCTTGTTTTGTTTCTTTTTCTTTTGTTGAAACGCCACCGGTTTTAAAACGGTTTTTGATGTGTTTTTTTTCTTCTTTGCTCACATTTTGTTTTCTCACTTTTGTTTTGCTGTAACTTATAACTGTATTTTTTTCTGTGTATTATGTTAAGTTACCATTTTACAAGGGAGCTTTATAGCAATCATTTCTCATTGAATATTCTTTCATGAGAAGAGAAGCAAACACGGAGGAGGAAGAAAATTCTTAGTGTGGCTAATTCTAAGAAAAAAAAAAAAGAGACAAAATTTTTAATTCTTCAACGCTATCAGAAACTCAGCAAAGCGGGCTGACCGCAATACTGCTTGTCTTGATGGCAAGAAATAATGATTAAAAAGGATTTAGATTAATGATGTACCTTTCATGGTTCATAATCCTTGGGCAGATATGTTTTATGCTCAAAAGAATTGGGGTGGCGGGTGGCGGGTGGCGGATGGCGAATGACGGATGGCGGGTGGCGAATGACGGATGACGAATGATGGATGGCAGATGGCGGATGGCGAATGACGGATGGCGGATGGCGAATGACGAATGGCGGGTGGCGAATGACGGATGGCGGATGGCGGATGGCGGATGGTGAATGACGGATGGCGGGTGGCGAATGACGGATGGCGGATGGCGGATGGCGAATGGCGAATGGTGGGTGGCGGATGGCGGTATGACGAGCTTTGAGTAGAAGTATAAGATAGTGAGAAGATCAACCATTTTTGTTTTGTGGATGGCACAGCTGGAATAACCGGTTCCTGGTGCGTGCGTCTTTGTAGGAGCGTCTGGTGACTTTAAGTTAGCGACTTCGCTGTTATTTTGAATCCGTGCAGGTGTGTCTATTCATATCATTAAAGGGCTCTGGTGTTATTTTTCACAAATAAAGCACATATATTATTGATAATGATACCTTAAGTTCAAAGTGCCATACATGTTTTATCGGGGAAAATCGAGAGCAAAATGTACATTTGATTTATCACTTGATTGATTTAACTTATTGAAAATTAAGAATAAAAATATGAAATAACAATAATACTGTATACGAAACAAATTCTGCACGAGTTAATCGTTTTTACTTTGGCAAATAAGTCACTCAGAGAGAGAGAGAGAGAGAGAGAGAGAGAGAGAGACAGACAGACAGAGACATTTCACTCCTTTTTCTTCCTGTCCTCTATCTCTTTCTCTCTTTTCTATCATTCTCCTGTCGCTCTCCCCTCTCCCCTCTATATGTCTGTTTCTCTCTCTCTCTCTGTCTCTGTCTCTCTCTCTCTCTCTCTCTCTCTGTCTCTATCTTCCTCCTATGTGTCCTTGTGTATGAAACGATCCTTTTCTATCACTAAGGGGTTATGCCCTAACCAACTTTAGGCAATATTTTAAAGGCTGAACGCTCACACAGTTTAAAGTGTCACCAGATAGAATGAAGGGATAGTTCATTCGAACATCGAATCACGTCCGAATATACGGAGAACGGGGAAGATGGTGATAGCTCGATTCCCACAATGCTTCACGCTTGGTAAATACCGATTTTAACCCCTTCAATGCTAAGGACACCCACATCTTCAAAGTTTGCCTGTTCTTTTACCAGATGAATCATATTTCGTGAACTGACATTTGCCAAAAAAACCTGAATTTCTGGCTGAAATCTGATCCATCTGGTAAAAGAACACGTACACTTTCAAACATTTGCATATTTCAGCTAGATTTCTACCCGGCAGTGAAAGGTTAATATCTAAGCAATGACATGGATGAGGTTCAAACTTGCCTACCTACGGGATTCCTAATCGGACGTTCTACTTATCAAGCTACACACGGCGCCGACATGGAGAGATTCGAGTAAAGATCCTTGTCCATCAAATGAGTAATCGTAGTGGCGAAAGGTGGGATTCGAACCACGGATGTTTAGGTCCTGTAGACTGGACGCGTTTGACGTCATAATGACAACATACCCGCAACTGAGTGAGAAGTGTTCCCCCTTTCCCCCTCTCTATAACACCATAAAACATGCGTGTGTTAGTACAGTGCGGTCATTGTATTATTTTGCATAAACCCTACAATCTATATTATATTTACTAGCAACCCCGTTACACCTTCGCTTATATTAGTAGTTATTATAGTAAAATAACAGACAGTAATAAGGATAATAACTACTTTACTAATGGAGCTAAGGGAAATTTTGCGAGCAATATTTTCTCGAAAACCACGCTACAAAAAAATTCGAAATTTGACCAGTATCCATAACATTAAATGTAGTGTTGCAGTATTGTAATCTTATTTGGATCAAAGTTTTAATAAAAAAAACTTTTTTTGATTCACTGCGGACATCGTTTTCACCTCGGCTAACATTAGCTACTGAAAATAAATAATACTAATGATAATTAATTTCTATAGCGCTGTCGCCTTCCACTTAAAAAATGCTCAGGGGTGCTTTACAATAAGATTGTTAAAAACACACACAACACACTCAAGCACACACATTACTTTCACAATCTGGCCGGAGCCAGAGTTGCCAGATTGGGCGACAAGTCACGAAATAGGTATTTTGAAATACTGATCAGCTGATACCAAAAGTCATGTGAGATGGGGAGACCTATCTTGTAGTAATGATAATAAATGACCATAAAAGATTAAAACTATTACCCGATAGTGATAATCTATTATAATCAACGTAAGGCCTAATAAGAATAGATATCTAGTTATTCTAATACGACCAGAATAACCAATTAAATGAGAATTAGTCTTTTAGGAAGGAAAAAAGTGGGACTGGAGTACACGTGTATTATTATATATTGAATAAATAAATGAAAATAATCATAATAATATTTTAAAAAAAACCCAACATGGTTCAGCTGGGGGTCGAACCCAGGACCTTTCGCGTGTGAGGCGAACGTGATAACCACTACACTACTGAACCGGTTGCAAGATGAGGCAACTGAATAAATTGATTCCAGTCACTTTATCTCCTTGGATCTATTCTAGTAGTTGTAAACAGAATTGCAAGTTTCTTGTCTGCTGTCTGTTAGCCGTGTCGTGTGTGTCGTGTGTGGTGATTGTGTCGTGTGTGCCGTGTGTGTCGTGTGTGTCGTGTGTGGCGTGTGTGGCGTGTGTGGCGAATGTGTCGTGTGTGTCGTGTGTGTCGTGTGTGTCGTGTGTGTCATGAGTGGCGATTGTGTCGTGTGTGTCGTGTGTGGTGATTGTGTCATGTGTGTCGTGTGTGTCGTGTGTGTCGTGTGTGGCTCTTTACAACTACAACTGTCATTGCAATTATAGGGTTTGCTGGTCACATTGTACCGGGAAATAGACGTGTGTTTCACATTTTCATTTCTTTTATACCATCATTTTTAGAAATATTTTCATTTTTATTGTGGCGTTCCTTTGGCGTTCCCGAAATCAAACTTTTGCTATTGTCTCAAGTCTAAGTTTCGTTAGAAAAACCTTCATTTAAGAGTCTATGCTGGATTCTCTAATCCATTTTGTAGAGCGAGAGGTAGACCTAGTTACACACTACTAGGATTCCACAAACTACTGCTGCTGCTACTAATACTACTAATACTACTACTACTACTACTACTACTACTACAAATACTACTACTACTACTACTTGAGTCTGCTAAACTACTACTACTGCTACTATTACTACAACAACTAGAGTCTACTAGACTACTATTACTACTACGAATACTACTATAAGTATCATATACTACAACTACTAAAGATACAAGGTCTAGAATACCTGAAAAATCAAAACGAAAGAAAATGCGCCCAAATGCCTTTTGTTATTTTGCAATGACATCTAGATACTAGATAGAAGTTAAGACTAGGCCCGAACTGAAAAGCTGAAGGCAATGCACAAGGTAGAAGATGTCCCTTATAAACACACAAGACTTAGGAAGACAGTTGATCGTGCAAAATAAATTATAAATCCATCAATAAAAATGTACACCTATTATACATTGTGTAGCCATTTGGTGTGCTGGTTTATTTTCAACTCATCAATTTGCATAATTTAATTTCTTCTTCTTCAATTTTGTCATTGTAACAGATAGTTTCGAGTTTATTTTCTATGCAGAAAAACGGAAATTCCAAATTTGTTTTATTAGTGAACTCAATAAAGCTCTTTCTGTACACTTTTTTTCTTCAGTAGACTGCCTTGAATCCAAAAGGGGAGATAAATGAGAAAACCTTCAGTAACTCAGGTAAATTTAGAGTTGTCTTCCGTAAATGAGTTCATTTTTTTCTCCTCTTTTTCTTCTTTCTTTCTTTCCTTCTGACTTTCTTTCTTTCATTCTGACTTTCTTTTTTTCTTTTTTTCTTTCTTTCTTTCTTTATTTCTGACTTTCTTTCTTTCTTTCTTTTCTTTTCATTTGTTTTTGTTGGTGGTGAATCAAGACTCAAGGTATTTAAAATTAATCATAAAGGACGAACTCCTTGTCGTCGTCCTTGTGTCCCTTATTTAACACAACTTAGGTCATGTGAAAGGCAGACATATCTTGACAAGTTAACGTCCTGCCAGAGATAGATAAACGAAAATCTCACTCGAATATCTCAGGGTGTCACATTACACTGACTCCCTGACAACCAGTCTGAGCACTGTTCCAATACTCAAAGCCGAGCGCATGGCGGGACAAGTTCTAAAGGTATGGTGCGGTCATGGTTCGAACCCCGACTTCTCGGGCCCTTGGCTGCCGCTCTACCACTTGTGCTACAGAGCGGTTGGTACGGACCCTTTCACTGCTAAAGACACCAAAATCTTCAAAATTTGCCTGTTCTTTTACCAGATAAATCAGATTTCAGTGAACTGACATATGCCAAAAGCCTGAAATTCAGACTTTTTGCATAATAATAATATGTCAGTTCACTGAAATCTGATTTATCTGGTACAAGAACACGTACATTTTCAAGATTTGGCATATTTTAGTTGGGTTAGAATCAGACCTCGCTGTAAAAGGGCTAATTACTCATTACAAATGATGTGTGTCCGTACCACAAATTAGTACAGTGTGGTCAGTAAGTAATTTGCTTCAATGCATACAGTCTATAATATGTTCTTTCACATTTCACTTTGAATTATATGCATAATCTCAGTGGTCGACCTCCCCCCCCCCACCATCCCTTTCTATTTATCCTGATAGATACTGGAAATCGATAGGTCGGTGGTTCGAGTCCAAACCATGTCAAGCATAAGACGTTGAAAATGAAATCAGCATTAACTGCTCTCTTGCCGGGCGCTATGGATTAGGGAACCTGTACTAAGGATCGGTTGGCCCAGACCAGTATGCTGTGACCGAGTGAGATATTCGTGTCTGGGTAGTAGCACTTTTGCTAGTCGTAAGAGTTCACCATCATTATATGCGTTAGAAATGCCTTTAAACAGGCAACAGCCATTCCACCATTCAGTCCGCTCTGTGACTTCTATCGTCTTGCCTTCTCTACTTTGGTGCTAATATGACTTCAAGTAGATGCGAAACTAAGTTTTTTTGGTTTTTTTTTAAATTTTTATTTTCTTTAGTCTCCTTGTTTTTGATAAAGACCTTTGGTAGAAACGTCGCTTGTTTTGTCTTTGTCCTACTATACTGGCCTATTAATCACTCCGTTTGTTTCACGTTTAGTAAAACTACCGTAACAACCCCAATGTACACACAAAACGAAACTAGCCACACCGACGACTCTTGTGAGTTACAACCACCGCAATAAAAATACTATTATTGTATTACAAAAAAAAAAAACCCCAATTGTTGCATGCAACACAATAAATAGTAAAACAATAACAAATAACTAGTTGGAATGCGGAAAAGGAAATAAGTATTTTATTATTAATAGATAATATAATTTTTTGTTCAAGATAAAAACAAAGGATAAAATAAACTTAGCCTAGATAGTATCTTTTTTGTTTTTGATCTTAAGTTTTTCGTCTTAGTAGTTTGTCCCAATAATTAAATAAAAAATGTAAGAGGGCTAAAGAACGTGATAAGTAGAAAAGCAGTATCAAGAGGGCGTCGTCGGTCGTTAGGGCAGGGGAGGGCAGAATGCTCTCTCCTTGCTCCTAAGTATTCTTCATCTCCTTCTTTTTATGGCTCGGATTCAATTATGGTGCAGCTACAACAACTGTTTCGGCTGAAAGCAAGGAAAACACTCGTTATGTAGATACTGTTAATGATAATGATTGTAATTGTTATAGTCTATAGTATAGTGATTGTAATTATAATGATACAAGTAATGATGATCATAATGATGATAATGATACAAGTAATGATGATCATAATGATGATAATGATACAAGTAATGATGATCATAATGATGATAATGATACA
>JAUEKZ010206718.1:5000-10751 GCA_031471865.1 Melibe leonina
CACACACACACACTGTCACACACCAATTTACACACAACACACACCGCCTGCTTGGCTTCTATCGATTTGTGCCATTACTTGCTTCTCTCCCTCTCTCCATCTCTCTGTCTGTCCCCCTATCTCTCCTCTTCATATCTCTTTTTCTACCTCTCTTTGCTCCTTTTTCTCTTCCTTTCTCTCTTCTTTACTCTCTCTCTACCTCTCCTTTTTACTCTCTCTCTCGTCGCGCCCTCACTTTCCCTCTCTTCTCCCCCCCCCCTCTTCTCTTTCGATGTTTCCTTTGAGTGTGTTGGGTGTTTCAGTCAGTAGTCCCTGGCTGGCCGTGGTGTCAAATTTGGCTGTCAGTTTGTTGTTGGCTGGATGCTTGACTAGACTGAGGCACTACATGCTCTGCTGTCTCTGTCCTGGTGATGGCGGCCGTCTTTCGGTGCTCCACCAGTTTTCGTCTGGGGGAGTGACACTGTCGTACTAGAATAGAGCATCACACACACACACACACACACACACACACACACACACACACACACCATATATCTCCTCTCGTTCTCTCGCTCTCTCTCCTTTTGGCGCTCGTTCATACACCGAAGTAATAGAAACTTATACTCACAATTCTCCCTCTTTCTTCCTCTCTCTCCCTCCCCCCCCCTCTCTCTCTATTTTCAAACACACACACACACATACATACGCACACAACTTCCTCTGAACACAATCGCCACACATTGTTTCACCCTCCATCTTCCTTTCTCTCACACATACACACTCCATGTATCTCTCCTTCCTCTCTCCTGCCCTCTCTCCTGTAGACAGACCAACACTCCCACGTAGGCAGGCAGGCAGGCAGGCAGCTACTACGACAACCCCACCGAGATGACACTACAACCGTACACTGTACAGTTAGGGCCGGGGGACAAAGAGACGGCAAGTTCCGTGTGAAAGTGACTGTAATGTCAACACTAAAAGGACCGGATTCCACCACCTCCTCATCCCTCCCCGACGTCCTCCCCATCGTAACACACTGTAGTACTACTCCCTTCCAGTCCCTCCCCTCCTTCCATCGCAGAGAATTCATTCCTGCACCAACTCAGAATAACGATCAGGACGTATTTAATTCATCTTTATGCGCAGGAAATGGAAAGTCAGTTTTGACCTAAATAATCGGGAACAAAAATCGGTGGTCATTGGCCGATGATCTGAAAGTTAATTTGCTTCGATGATCCGAGTAGAATGTAACGATGTTTATGGAATGATAAAGATATATTGATAATGGCGATGAAAGATGACGACAGCGACGACGATGATGGTGATGGTGATGGTTGTGGTAATAAATAGAAGAGTAGATAAAAAGATGAGGTTGCTTGTCCTCCCATCTTCTCATCATCGCCCTCACATCCAGCCAGGTCACGCGACATGCGCTGGGTGAACTTTGAACAAACCTAGTGGCGGCGAGTTGGATGACCCAGTATCGTTGAACATACTGTGCTCACCAGTTTCTCTCCTTTGTTTCTTCTTATCCGTTGCTTTTACCTCAATTCCTCTCTCCATTAATCTAAAATCTAAATTCATGCAAGGGGAATGTGGGAATTCCCTGGACTGTAATGATGAGTTTTGACATATCAAATGACAATTAACATTGTGCTGCATTGTTGCCATGTTCCCTATTTAACTAACTGTAGAGTAGTCCAGGGACTGGTTTTATGACACTGGACGATGAACTGGTCCCAGACCAAATTCTGAATTAAGCATAGGCGTGATAAATGGTGTCGGAGTCTTTGTTATTAATTGTTCTCTGTAAGCTTAACATTGTGTTTTTTGGCTTGAATGCCCATGATTACACTATACAAAAGGAATGCACCTGTCATTTATTAATAAAGGCAACCAAATTCAAAACAGTTTATGAATTATTAAATAAAGAATGACAATAAAGAATGATATGTCAAACAAGTGACTATGATGTCAAGCACAATGGGGTTGGAGATAAAAGGTAATTCGACCTAACTGCACTTTCTCTAGGTAATGTCCACTGTTGATCTTGACTGACTGACTAACTGACTCTAGTCGGATGTTTTTGACCCAGTTGCACGTATCAATTTCGTATTATCATGTGTGTGTGAGGAAAAAAAATGAAATGTTGATCCGGTGTTCTCTTACGCCATCAATTATTATTTATTATGGCTGATTTCACTCCAACCCCTCCCCACTCACCCCCGCCCCTAACTCTCAGTCCCTCTCACACCATAACGAAAATAGTTTCAAAATAGCCATGCTCAATGATATCTCTGTCCAAAAAGACTTTATTTGAAATACATAATATAGTACAAAGATCTTAGCTAAAAGGTGTTGAAACCAATTTATTGAGCCTAATTTGGTGGGTTGGTCTTAAAATTAAACACGAATATTATACAATAATAGTGATGGTTTTATGAAGCGTTAATTGGTGTCAATTTCTACATGCAATGATTAAGGTTACGGAGTGAAACTTTAGTCATTTTCTTACTGATGGTTGAACGTTAGTGTCCTTTCTGTCTGCCTGTCTTGTCTGCCTGTCTTGTCTGCCTGTCTTCTTGTCTGCCTGCCTGTCTTCTTGTCTGCCTGCCTGCCTGCCTGTCTGTCTGTCTGTCTCATCTGTTTGTTTGTATCCCTCTCTTTCTGTGTGTGCCGTGTTAACCCTTTCACTGCAAGGTCTGATTCAAGCCCAACTGAATTATATGCAAAATCTTAAAGATGTGCGTGTTCTTGTACCAGATAAATCAGATTTCAGTGAACTGACATATGTCAAAAGCCCTGAATTTCATGCTTTTGGCATATGTCAGTCCACTGAAATCGGATTTATCTGGTACACGAACAGGCAAATCTTGAAGATATTTTTGCGAGTATTTTTATGAGAGTATACAGCCTACGCGTGTGAGTGAGCACGGTGCCTGTGTTATGTTACGACGTTATAAGTATAAAGGTAGGTAGGCACATCTCGGAAATAATCTGAGCTGAGGCACTATAAGTCGTGTGCGTGCACCGATTGCTATCATCGGTCCTGTTAGGGTGGGTGGGAAGAGTCTTTTCACGACTTATTAACCCTTTCTCAGCGAGGTTTGATTCTAACCCACTGAAATATACAAAATTTTGAAAATGTTCTTATACAATATCAATCAGATTTCAGTGAACTGACATATGCCAAAAGCCTGAAATTCAGGCTTTTGGAATATCTCAGTTCACTGAAATCTTGTTTTATCTGGTATAAGAACTGGCAAATCTTGAAGATTTTGGTGTCTTAAGCAGTGAAAGGGTTAAAACGTTGAAAAATGATACGTGTTGTTGGCCTTGCCAGGCAGCGGCCAGTGAGTTAGAGATAAAAGTAAAAGATTGTCTGCAGACGCACCGTTAGCAGTAGCCGTTACCGTAGGTGGGGTGGTGGTAGTCAAGATGATCTGGTGCAATCAATAGAGCTTTGTCGCTCTGCCGCCACCATGCCAGGCTTCCAGGCTTCCAGGCTTCCAGTTCCAGGCAGCTCGTGTTGCCTCATTGCCGGCAGCATCACTGGGTTCCATCGTTGCATGCAACCCGATCCGCCTCCCGACTCCCACTCCTTTCAAGTGGGGGCCAACGAGAAAATCTTCAAGTCTCTTGTCTCTTTCTATTTGACCAGCCTTGCAAAAGGTTTCTTTTAACAAAGGATGGAAAAATAATTAAGTTTTATTATTTAAAAAAGCTCCTTTTAAAGCTAGTGATGAAACACAAGCAGGTTTTGTTGCGCCGCTATTAACATTTGACCAACTTATTCAGACTATGACACTTTTCTTGGTCGCAAAAGTTTGCCTTTTATCTTGCAAATTTGATAGACATTGTTATCTTCTTCACTGAAAAAAGCCATTATTATGTCTTTCAAAGGGAGTTGAGTTATCTGTGTGGTTCTTATACTTCTTTCTACTAACTGACGGGCTTGGCTTGACCGACCATTGGCCCAGTATTTTTGATCCTGACTTTTGTTTACTAAACATTTCCATAATATTCACTGATAAACATTGTCAAAGATGAATCGACTCGGACGGCAAGTTCATCATACGTCTACATTGTAATGATCTTTGCGTTGATTCGTCAGTGTTTGCATAATTTGATTGTGTTCACTATCGTTTTTGTGTTGATGTATACTGTCATGAAGTATATAATTATTTTCTCATATACTATTTATTAGTTTCCGATTGAATATGTTTGAATGACAAATGAAATTGTACGAATTTTTACTATTGGTTAAGCTAATTTCCCTCTTTTTATCAATTAAATTATTATATATCACCCCCTTTTCTCAATACTATAGAGTACAATAAGAATATCGATATGTGTGTGGTCGCGATTTCTCTCCCACAATTCCCCAGAATATGAATGCATGGGTTGTGTTACATCTTCTGCACCCTGCAACGTGTTCTTATTATCATAACCCAACTGTCGGAGTGCGTTCTCTACAAAACAAACAAAGGAGCGATTCTCACGATTCAATCCCAATACCCCCCTCAAACAAACATTCCTACAGGTTACGCGTTGATCTGTAATGTATTTTTTCCTTGTTTGTTCCCCCCCCCCCCCCCCAGCGGTAACTCGGGTGGGGGGGGGGGGGGGCACACCGCTCGTTGCACCCGTACTCATGACCGAGTGGGTTGTAGGACTGGTTCTCCACTGCAAGCGATGTATATTATTATTATTATTATTATTATTATTATTATTATTATCTCTCTATTGCACACTGCTTGATTCAAAATTCGTATTTTTTAAATTATTATTTTTATTTCGTCTCTTCAGCGATAACATAAGCCACCAGGAAACCAAGCATCCAGACTTAATCCCCAACCATCGATATTCAGACGAGGCAGCCAGAGTAACTCTAGTTCAAAGTGACCGCTAAAGGTAAGCAGCATTGAGTGTGAGGGTGTGCATGGGTGGAAGCACCTTTAGGGTCATGAGACCCCTAGATTTTGAGCTTATTCCCGTCTCTGTATGTTGAACCATACTCTCTGGACAGCAAGAGTTTAGCAGTCAACACCTTTTCCATAATGTGATTTGTAATCCATCTGGGTGAAGAAAGGCTGCTGTGGTGAACTCCACAACACCGTCAGGGGGACTCTGTAAAGTGTGAATGCCTTGGGAAAACCGGAAAAGCCAGACACCTGTAGGGAGGGATCGAACCTCGCTAAATGGCTACCAGTTCGTCCACCGCACATTTCGTCTGAATGAAGGACAGGCGGGGACGCTACACGAGCCAGATCATTGTATTCTGTAAATAGAACGTAGAGACAAAAAACCCAACAAAATAACAACCAAAACAACAACGATGCCATAGGATACCGTGGCATAAATGATGGAACATAATGAAGGGAATGAGTGAATTCACGCTGAGTAATCACGACAGCCGCAGTTTGTTTGTTCCCTGATCGAACCCTTGTTGGGGAGTGGGATTTCAGAGAATCGGTTTACTTTCGTTTGCCTGAATTTAGTTCCAAGTCGAATTTTAGATAAATTGTCCGTAAGAGTAATATTGTACATGAGTTTTTGACTTTCTGAATCTTACAGTTTGAGCGCTAGTGATTAGATAAGTGAGTTAAGGAATGACAATATCACCGAGTGGGTTTGTAAGGGGGTAAATGAATGAATAAAAACGTGAAAGAGGAAGGGAGGGAGGAAGGAAGGAAGGGAGGGAGGGAGGGAGGGAGGGAGGGAGGGAGGGAGGGAGGGAGGGAGGGAGAGAGAGAGAGAGAGAGAGAGAGA
>JAUEKZ010206729.1:0-10749 GCA_031471865.1 Melibe leonina
GAAAAAGTAAGATGATAGATCAATCCAAAAGACAAGAAACAGAAGTAGCGCCCACCAGAGGCGCCCGCCAACCGCCCACAAAAAGCAACAATAAAACAAGGTTCAGATTTATATACTTCAACACAATCATTTATTGTTCGTTTCAGTGCAAATGTTTAACACCACAAATTGCATGTTTTGCTTTACACAAAGGCTTTTTACAACCTTTTTGAAATGAAGCTACACCAGGACAAAAGAATAATACGGCTACACCATACAATAATACAACATTTGGCTGGTCTGAATGCAATGGCATCGGTCATCAATCAACAGACAATTCATTGTATCCACTCTCAACACTGGAAAACATTTCTCCCTCTAAAAGGAATCGATATGTTTCTTAACCAAAAACTTTTCACCTACAAACAATCTTTAAAGAGCAAGAGAAGGGATTTCATACTTTAAATGACAATTACGTGCCAGTTTAAAAATATGAATAACAACACTAGTAATAGTAATATCAGGCTGACAACCACATCATGGCATTGTGTGATACAGTAATCCCTCCATAAATGCTCCCTGTTTGGGACAAAAGGGAAGAGTACATTTATCAATTTATGCAACCATGCATATATCGGACACAATTTTTTTTAACAAAGCAAAGTATCAAAGTTAATATCATCAGTCGGCCATCTTTGCATGCATTTTTAGTAATCTGACCCAGCAAATATCCAACCAGTACAATATGGCTGAACAGAACTATTACTATTAGTGATGCAATGCTGACTGCTGGGGTCTGGGCGTTCTTTTCTATTCCTACTGGTAGAGCTTCAACTCTTCCTTACCCAAGAAAATCTACTACACAAAGAATTGTTTCACTTCTACAAAGTATCATTTATAAATGGGTACCCGCCATCGCATTAACATTCAGATTGGGGATGTAATCTGTTATAGACCAACATCCTATTTAAGAGGGTGGCATTTATCAATCCTTTCACTACAGGGTCCAATTCTAACCATACAGAATATGCAAAATCTCGAAAAATAACATGTTAATACACCACCAGATAAATAATATTTCAGAGGACTGACATATGTCAAAAGCCTGAATTTCAGGCATTTGGCAAATGTCTGTGCACTGAAATCTTAATAATCTGGAATAAAAACAGGCAAATCTTTAAGATTTTGATCTCTAGTGAGCAGCTTAAGAAATAACCTTAGCCATTGAACGGTGTAACCTGTGTCCGCTTCATGCTTAAGAAACCTGAATAAGTTCTACACCTAAAAACAAAGCTCTAAAAGAATTTATAGCGTTCTTAACTTTAATTTAAAAAAAGGTCAAATATAACTTTCAAATTCAATCTGATTTCACAAGTATCAAAACAAATATAGATCAAATAGTAAAAAGATCATCAAAAAGTAAAAAAATTTGTAGTCCAAACTATAAAAACTTACAAACAAAACTATGGGATAAAGTGTAACATGTTTAGGGATGCAATATTTTGCTAATCTAGTACACTATGTAAACGCAGAGAAAGTCAAATGGTAGCAATGACATTGTAATTGTAATGTTAGTTGGTTTTTTGTTTTGTTGTAAATAATAAATGCTCCTATGTAAATGGACAATGCATTCAAAATTTGTAACAGTTTATAAATTTGACCCAGATCACAAGGTCATTCCTCCTTGATTGATGACAACCTGTGAGTAGACAGCCCATGCTAGCCAGTAATCAGTATAATACATAGATGCCAATGTTCAATGCTCGATGATGAATACATACAGTATACACTTAAACCTCATTAAACCGCCATACTCGCCTACCACCAACAACTATTCGAGACCATTTATGACTTGCATATAATAATAAATACCTCTTGTTATACCATCATTCTTGTTATATGTACCGCCAACTTAGTGTTTTCCCCACACCTGGCGGTATAACAAGGTTTAAGTGTATAAAATGATGAAGACTTAATCCAGGGTGCAGGACTCAATTATCTCTCAAGAAAGAAGATTGCAAATAAATGAACAAATTCAAACCCTTAAATCATAAATATGACCTCGAATCCTGTCTAACATTTTCAGAATACTACTACTGCTACAAATCTATTCAGGATAAATCATATCATGACATACACATATTAAAGTAATGCAGACAATCAAAATGAAAGGATGATGTAGGTAGGCTGTTTTGACATCAGCAATGGAGAGACTGATGAATCCTACTATACTGCATGGGAAGACACCAGGAGGAGAGACAAATATATAGATTTACAAGTATACGAAGAGCACAGTGACTGGTGCTGATAAACAAGAATTAATTTAATAATAATAAAAAAAATTTAAAAATGAAAACCCCAAACCAGCCCATGGAATCTGAACGACTACTCCATGAAACTCATCGACATATTTACATCCGAATATGATAGGCAAACACAAATCAAGTACCTACTTTATAACTTGATTTAATACAAAATCATGCATTTCACAATATCAAAGGATGAAAGAGCAAAATTCGATTCTTTTGACTTTTGTTTCTCTCAAGAGTTTAAGGTTGCTCTCAACAGCTTAGATCTTGCCCAGGGGTGAGAAAGATTACACAAAAGAGAGATGAGAAAGGAAAATAAGTAAATCTTTATTAAAAAATGTTGACTTAGAGATCTAATTTACATGAAAAATAAACCCAAATCAGCATCTGGTAGGAAGGAGAGAGAGATGAGAGGAAAAATAGGGCAAAATGTCTTAGTACGTTGTGATCAATAACAAAACACAGTTGCACATGCCACAACAATACCGCCATGCTATCAGTATCAGCACAAATCAGTATGTTGTCCTTTATGGCTATCCACTTGCATTGTAGGTGGTAGGTACTAATGTATCAAGATAGACTCGCCCCCCCCCCCCCCAAAAGCCAAGAAATGTAAAGAATCAAGAGAACCTCACTAAACAGCACCACACTCCCTGTCTTAGATAGTTTAGTCCTCTTGGAAAAATACCTACTGTATTGTTACCATAGATCAGTATGGGCTTGTCCCCTCCAGTTGAAAATAGTTCTGGTCACAACAATTACAATATCAGAAAAGACAAAATTGGCTTGCTTGAAATTGAATCACACATTTTTGCATAGATAAAGTCATAAACATCTTAACATAGGAAGCAAATCATATCTAACTAGCAAAAGAGTAACATCAAGCAATACAGAGATAAAGAAAACAACACAAACAAAAAACCCAAAATTCAAAATATATAATAAAGCCAATTTGAATCTAAAACCAGCCCACTTTCCCATTCAAACCTACAAATGAAAGAAAAAAAACCCAAAATGGATAAACAAATTAAAGCAAAATACATAATTCATTTTCTGCCTAGCCAGAAGACAAAATGTATTGTGCTTTTCAGAGCTGAATTATTATTTTTAATCCCAATTCCAGCAAAAGCAAACACAGACTAGTGGAAACGCATGGCTTTGTATTTGTAGACATTACAGCAGCATAGAAGTCAAAGACGGAAGGTGAGGTTTTCTAGTGGGCAAAACATGCACTTGTATTGAGCATGCCCAGGCCAATTTGTCCCTGATGTTTGTACATGAAGCTGTTATTAGTTAAATGGGCAGAACACTTAGCCTGATCAATATCTTTGTAGCACGTTGCAGCCATATTGAATAAATGAGCACCAGAAAAGTGAATACTTGCATAATAAAATTCAGAGAGCAACTAGTCTACAGGCTACACACTACTGAAATCCAGTGAATTTGAAGACAATCGAGGAAAGACAAGAGTTATAACCCTAGTATTGCTTGAAGATAAATCAAATGTACACTTGCCACAGGGTTATGTTGTACAAGAAAAAACAAGTGCAATGTTTTAGGACATATTTGAGCAGATCCAACTAAAAAACAGGGGCTGATGTAGATAAAAAAAACAAACATAGACAGAAAAAAAGAAAAGAATTAAATTGTCCTCTATAGTAATGACAATTCTGGGTATCTTTATTGAATGCCCAACAGGTAGGTTCTCAACACATTCAATATTATGGCAGGAATTATTTTCAATGAGAACAAGGAAACAACATTGATAACCACCACAAAATTTTGTGTACGATGAGACAGAAGCCATACGACATGGATAATGTCTCCATGTTCTTCCTTCAGCACTTGTATATCCATTTATTTATCTGGTGCAGAAACCCACATGCACCTACAAAAACACAAATACAAAATCAGTCTTTAAAAAGTCCCATGATATGCATTTATTTAACTTGGGTACAAAACTAGCCATTAGCTGTATACGTTCTTTCATAAACCAGGAAAACCTATTTCTATTCCAGAACTGACTTTCATATCTGGTAGAAGCTGCTTGGATTTTTGTATCACAAGAGTTGTTGGAGTTTTAGATTTGATCATTATTTTGAAATTTGAAATAGCAAATTTATTTGTACTTAGGAATATATGGTTGACAGAAGTGCTGAACGAACTTAGAATTAGAATTAGACCATTCTCTTTACAGTCCTTACATCTGAACTCAATCTTACCACCTTCTCTTTCCATGATTTAATTCAAACAATATAATGTCATGTCACGTCACATTAGTATAATATCAATCAAGCTGATTTCATGATACCACAAACACAGAAAATGACAATAGAGGATTCCTTACAGCGAAAAAAAGTCTTTGGCATGAACAATTGACATAAAATAATGAAAAAGTCAAAAAATGTCAAATCACATGAAGAGATAACACTATAGATGAAGAGGAAAAGCTGACTGAAAAAAACTGTACAATTAACACAAACTACAATAAATATGATGATTGTCAAAATAGTATGGTAAAAAGTGCAACAAAATTATCACACAAGAAAAATACTTTAGAAGTATCTAGCAATGACAGTGTAGATATTCAAGAGGAAATGACGGGAAAATCAGGCCATATTCAATGAAGGTGTCGCTCGAGTCAGTAATTAAGTTTTTGTGTTTGAATAGACTAGGCATTAGATCCAGTCAGTAAATACTTCACTCTTTTTCACAAAGCTTTAAAGCCACGGTTCTCAATAAATGTTCTAGTACAATACTTATACTGAAGTCAATATCAGCGCAGCAAGAAAAGTAATAAAAAATGATGGCTTATTGATAAAGTAGCTTCCATATAAAGAGTCTAAAATATACTACAACTTTAAGTATAAAATTTTTTCATAACAGTTAAGTACAGCCTGGGTTTCCCCCACATTATCTAGCTGTTCTTAAGTCCTTCTTAACCCTTTCACAGTGATGTCTGATGCTAACCCAACTGAAATATGAACAAATCTTTAAAAATGTATGTGTTCTTATACCAGATTAATCAGATTTCAGTGAACTGACATATATGCCAAAAGACTGAAATTCAGGCTTTTGGCATGTGCCACTGAAATCCGGTCTATCTAGTATAAGAACAGGCAGATCTAGAAGATTTTGGTGTCTTTAGCATTGAAAGGGTTAACATTTTCAAGTCATCGGCTGGCAGCCTCGAGTTCATTTCTACAACTGAAAATTATACAAATATACATACAATGGCAACTATAAAGGAGCAGTAAAACATCCCAAACTACGCTAAATCATATGTTTCAGAATAAAACAGTTTCACTTTAATGAAGAACTGTATGGATGTAACAGACTGTCATAAAATAATGGATAAAAAATATCAAATATCAAAAGCAGCCTTCCTCTCGACTCGCAGTGGAGACAAAATGACATCGATTGTACAAAAAGTAATAACAGCAATGTACATCCATCGTATGAGTCAGCACCTCTTGTATGATAAGTAATAGTACATGAACAACAAAATATTTACTTTAAATGCGTCATCTACAATGAAATAGGAATGCGTTTTGTCATCAATGACTGTCAAGCAAAGGGTTTCAAGACATCTATCACTGTTGGTAGCAAAGATAGGATTAAATTAGTTAAAGAGGGGGGAAAAAAAATCATTCAAACACACACATACCCTTCCACTAACTCCCATTTAAAAGAGAAAAAAAGTCTAGCATTAAAGCGAATTCATCATTAACATTGCCCAATGCAATTACAGCCCGATAGGCCTACCATCATTTATTACAGGGATTGTGACAGATATACCGCTACTGTGAGCTGTTTGTCCACTGGCTCAAAATCATAGCACTGACCCCAACAAGACTAATAAATAAAAGGAATTTTAAGCACAGAGCAGACAGAGGCATATTGATACAATGGTGGCAACTCCTCTCGGTAAAGTGCACAACTTGTGAATTTACATTTATAAGATTTTCCATTCAACAACCTAATGCGAAATGACAGGTGCCCTTCTCCCTTTTAAACAAAACAAACCGAAAAATTATCTTGACCATGTGCTTTGTCTTATCAATAACACCAAATATCATTTCTTGTTGTGCTTTGACCTTTATAATACTTAACATCATGTACGATTTGAGGCAGTGCAGTGGAGGAAGCTGATGCATGTTCTATGCCTACAAGGACACAAGTAAGTTACACTAATGACTTCATTTACAAAAAAATTTTAAAAAATTGTAATATTTACATCAATAATAAATCCACTCTTCAAAACATTTTGGCGTAGGAATGGAGATAAAATTTTTTTTCAAGAGTATACATCAATCTTAACCAACACAGAGAGGAAAGAAAGAAATAAAGAAACATAAAGGAAGACAGAAAAGAGAGAGAGAGAGAGATGATAGTATGATAGAGGTAGAGGGAGATACACTTAGACAGAGGGAGATGGAGGGAGAGAGATAGCAGAGACACACATAGGCAGAAAATGAGAACGACAGAGATGGAGGGAGAGAGATAGCAGAGAGACACATAGGCAGAGAATGAGAATGACAGAGATGGAGGGAGAGAGATAGCAGAGAGACACATAGGCAGAGAATGAGAACGACAGAGATGGAGGGAGAGAGATAGCAGAGAGACACATAGGCAGAGAATGAGAACAACAGAGATGGAGGGAGAGAGATAGCAGAGAGACACATAGGCAGAGAATGAGAACGACAGAGATGGAGGGAGAGAGATAGCAGGTAGACAGACAGAAATCGAGAGAAAGAAAGAGAGAAAGACATGAGACAGAGAGACAGAACTGATGGAGGAAAGACAAGAGTCTGGAAATGGTACAGGGGTCAAGGCCAACAGGTAAAGGTCAAATGCGTGTCACAAGTAGGAGGCGGCAGCCTCTGCGTACTCTGTCCCTAGCAGGCCCCGACACAGCAGGGAGAATTCTTTGACAATTTCTCTTGTCTTGCTCTTGTTGATGCGAGCCCTGCCATGAGAGGATGGGATAATGAATGAATGAATGAATGAATGAATGAATGAATGAATGAATGAATGAATGAATGAATGAATGAATAAATGAATAAAAGACTTCTTCATCTATCAATGGTGACAATAAAATAATGTGTCAAAATAAAGAAAATGAGACTAAATGAGAGAAAAAATGTCTTATGAAAATTATTATACAAAATAAAAGATAAAAGAACCGGTAAGGAAAATTATTTTTCTTTAAAATTTCCTCACGATCTTTGCCATACTCAGGCATTTTAATGTTTTCTACATAGGTGCCAGTGGTCAGCCTATACCATTCCTGAAATCTGAAAATTTCCCTTTTTTTTCGCTTTCTAAAAAATCGACATGAAAGAATAATGTAAAACACTGCTGAACACTGCAAACATGCTATTGCAATAGTTAGCCCCATAACACTTTGAAAAAAAAAATACACCAATCCTGAAATCTTACGGGTAAAATTTTGCCAATCCATTCAGGAAATTTTCAACCGTTGCTTTCTGAAAAATCAGGAAGTCTGGCAACTAAGTTTATATGACAAAAGTTTGGCAGGTGGTATCAGCCTACTATGCCTTTCCTCCTTCTTACCGTAATAGATTTTTTACAAAGTTTTCCTTGTCGGTGGAGGAGGCCCTGGGGGACGGGTATCCCTCCACTTCCATCAAGGCTTTCAGCCACACAGACAACTGAGTCACGTAGTTCTTGTTCAGACACAGGATAATGTCCGCCACAAAATCCACAACACCTCGCTGAGATTCTCCTCCAATCGCCTGGGTGGGTGGGACACAGGGAAATTAGAGCATTTAACACAGTTGACAATGAGTAGAGATAATAAAGTCAGCAGGAACAAAACAAAAAAAACCCCAAAAAACCCTGAAATTATATATGATAGTTAATCCGAAATAATTTTGGAATCCCCAAGCATTTCAGATTATATGTTTGATGTGTATATATGATAATGGAAAGATGAACCAAACAGCAATTCAAACTGACTACAAAGAGAGGAATGATTGAATGGTTGTTTGTTTTACAGTTTTAAGGTACTTTCAACAGCTATGATCACATCCATCACCCAGAGTTAAGGAAGATGATACGTTAGTTAAAGGAACAGCCAAAAAAGTTGACAAAAAGATAATTAATTAAGATAAAAAAATATTATATTTAACAATAATCTTATACCAGATAAATCCGGTTTCAGTGAACGGACATATGCCAAAAGCATGAATTTCAGTCTTTTGGCATATGTCAGTTCACCGAAATCGAATTTATCTGGTATAAGAACAGGAAAATCTTGAAGATTTTTGGTGTCCTTTGTATTGAAAGGGTTTAGGCATACCCTTAGTATCCTGTCTACAAGGACATGACCGTTTGTGACCACCACATTCTTGACTACTTCGTGTTGCACCCCAGCATTCAGGAATTCAATCTGTGGACATAATGACACAGAGAAAAATCAAAATCATCATCGCTACCTTTTCATTTCTTTTCCTTTTGTTTCCTATCACTCAAACATAGCTTCAAAATAAAAACTTAACAGTAGCAGTAACAGGTTATAATAAATTTGATTGACTCCGCTCACTCCTAAAAAGTTTGTCTTACAATGAGAATTAAAAAGAAGACAATGAAAGAGAGTTTCTACATGTGAGATCATCTACATTGTATAAAAGAAGGCTTTTACCTCTTTATTATTTTGTGGATAGGAGATAATTGACTGGTATATCCCCTTTGGGAACAAATCATAGATGGATAGTTTCAGGATTTCATACTAGAAGTCAGTAACCAAAAGGACATCTACATCTCTACAATTTTTAACTAACTCCTACTTTGTAAGCTTTCTCATTGTCAATTTAAAAAAGCTGTGTTGACAGTAGCAATACGTTTTATTGAAAGAAGAAAGGCACCAGGCTCTTACCATAAAATTACAGGAAGCTTTTACTGTTGCGTGTTCCGGCAAAGCCATACTCAGGACGGCTGCATGAAGAAGAAACGTAATAAGTGAACTAACCTCAACCCAGAGAATTTAAGAAATAAAAAAAAAATGTATCTTTAAATCTTTAAAAAATGAATGAAAATAAAAATAGCTTCATTCAGATGCAAAACTCCCCCCCTATCTCTCTCTCTCTTTCTGTCTATCTCTACAGAAAAAATGCAATGCGTAAACTTAACTCAACCCACATAATTCAAGAAGAAATTTTCAAAAAAAATGTAATAAACGAAATTAGAAAAGACATTAAAGAAAGGTTGACAATATTTGTTCATGAAGCAATGCTATTGTTTCATTCAGATGCAAAAACTGGAATGGATGACATAATTATTAAGAGGGTTTCGTCATCTCTTTTCCTCAGCCCTCTCTGACAACAGAGAGATTTGCACAAAATGGAAAACGGTCTTCATCATTTCATTATTCAAAGCGATTCAGTTTGAAACAGTGAAACATGCCCATAGCGGGAATACAAATGTATAGGTTTTTCTGCTTTTTGACATAATTTATATAGTTTTTATTCCATCACAGATGGATTATATAACAAATTTTTTTTGTTTTAAACTGACCAGAAGTTAACATAGCTCAGCCTAGTTGCTATCTTTAAATATAAGAACATTACTGGTATTTGATTTCGTCTTTAACAGTAGGATAGCACAATTACCTGCATGAAATAGGGCAGTCAGATCAACTTGACAGTTAAGGATGATCTTCCTTAACTTTTTTATCACCTGACAGAATAAATTATTATCCAAAATTTAAAGCAGTGTATAAAATCCACTAATGGGCAAAAGAAAATAACATCTGATAGTTGCTATGAATTCCTTGCACTGCAAAGCTTTTGAAAAGTGTTTTTCATACTGAAAATTGGCTACGCTACATTGTGAAGAGCCAAAATTCATTTTCAATTCAAGAAGCAAACATACAGCTTCAAAGTAAGAAATTAAATGAGCATTTTCATGTGAAAATGTTGTTGATAGCAGCGACAGTCCAAATTTTTTAAGCGATAGAAAAAAGATATTGAATGATATACTATTCAAAACACGTAAGTAAAGTCAACAACATGAGAAAAATCATTAACAAAAATAATCAATTAAAAGAATAGATCATAAAATCTTAAAATAGAGTTCTGCTCCAAGGATAGAAAAAACTCACCTGAGCCAGAAAGCACATAAAACCCTCAATAACATCTGTAACATTGCCCAAACCTAAAGGACAGAAACAAGGGGAAAAAAGGATAAAATTTTGTATGAATAGCATTTACAACACTCAATCATATCGTGATTGCTGGAAAATCCTATTTATATAAAAACATTTAACTCAGGAACTTAAATTACATCGTTCCTATAACTTTATCACAAGCCTTTATTTTGTACTTTCTATTTCAGACAAACAAAATGAAAAGGGAGGGAGAAGAGAGAGAGAGAGAGAGAGAGAGAGAGAGAGAGAGAGAGAGAGAGAGAGAGAGAGAGAGAGAGCGAGCGAGAGAGA
>JAUEKZ010206751.1:0-10744 GCA_031471865.1 Melibe leonina
TCCGACTGGCGGACCGCGGTCGTGGCGGTGGGGGGTAAGTGGTTGGCAGCCAACCCCCACTTACCCCCGCCTCATCCGATTCTCGCCTCTTACGAGACGTTGGATGGATACGGTGTGAGTGTGAGTATTCTGGTCGCCCCTTCACACAGGGCCCATAATGCATGATGTAGGTGGTGACCATCATACTATGATTCATAGTATAGTATGTTTGTACCTCTCATCTATTTGTTCAGTAACCCATGTTGTCATTATTGGCAGTCATGTAAGCAATAGGAGCTACATACATATTTTATCAAGATCTCAGGCAACTTGCACTTGCGATGTGTTTCTTGCTAATCTTTGATAAAAGACATTTTTGCGGGCGCCTCTGGTGGTCGTTTCTTCTGTATCTTCTCTTTTGCTGTACCTGTCATCTTACTTTTTCCAGTGCTCCCTAGCAAGCTTACATACACATCTGTTTTGTATCTGTTAGCTCAGTCTTGGTCCTGTCTGTTGTCCTAACAGACTTATGGTCATCCCCCATGTTTTTACACTATGGTACCTAACTACAGGGTCAATTGCTATCTAGAAGGACTGAGTACTTTTGTACACAAAGGGCGGTAGAATATCATGGGTCTCCCCGGACCAAACTGGTGCATGATTTGAGTGGTGGCCTTTGTCTGTTTGTGTGTCCGGCTTTGTGATTGTAGGAGATATTTTTCCCCTGTAAATCATCTCTTTGTCACCTTTTTTGAGAAGTATATTTTTCCCCTGTAAATGTAAATCTCTGTGAAACGTCCCTGGCAGGGTCAAAGTCAGGCTATTCTTTTAACTAACCCATCATCTTACTTACCCCTGGGCGCTTATATGACCATAGCAGTTGCAAGTGCCCTAACTCTCAACAAACATGTTGAGTAGTTGAGTGTGTGGTTTGTTGGTGTCTTAGTCTTAGTGTGCAGGGCGCCTCTGGTGGGCACTACTTGTGTTTATCTTTTGGATTTATCAATATCATCTTGCTTTTCCAGCACTTTCTCCAGTGCTCCCTTAACAAGCATACACACGCACAACTGTTTTGTATCTGTTAGTGTTAGCTCAGTCTTGGTCCTGGCTGTCGTCTTATGGTCATCCCCCATGTTTTGCACAATACCTATAACTTCAGACAGGGTCACTATCTAGAAGGACAGTACTTTTGTACACAAAGGGCGGTAGAATATCCTGGGTTTGTGTTTCTTGATTTGTGATTGTGAGAGGTGTTAGTGCTATTATTTTTCTGTAAATTACCTCGTCACCATTATTTGAGATTATATTTTTTTCCTTGTAAATTCGTAAATCATCTCTCCTCTGTGAAACGTCACTGGCAGGATCAAAGTCTGGCTTTTTAAAAACTAGCCTATCATCTTACTTACCCCTGGGCGCTTATATGACCATAGCAGTTGCAAGTGCCCAAAAACTCTCAATAAACCAACAAACAAGTGTGCAAGTGTACCCCCCCCCCCCCACACACACACGTTTCACATTGTGGTGGTACCTTAGAATCACTTAGAACAGGGTCATTTGCTGTCTAGAACTATAAAAAGAAAATCCTGGGTTTTCCAGGTCCATTCGCATGATGTGGGCGGTGGCTACATATTTTCATTTATTATTTATGTGCCTCCATATTGTGATCCCCAGAGGGGTCTGTAGAAAATTATTATTAAATGATCAGAGATTGCAGTGCCTCTACCTCTATCATTTCCAACATCTCTCCTCCTCATTGTCTCTCCTCTGTCGACAAGCCTGACTCAGCAGATGGGTTCATGTTTGTTCTCCGGCAGAGAACTTGAGTTTGACACTAAAAGTTTTAGTGATATTGATCCTAACACTTCACTTCGAGTAGGAACGTATCCTGCGGCTAATACTATGTAATAGTTATACTAAGTTTCTCCCTGTAAATAAAGTGTCCTTATGTAGTAGTAATATCATCTAGTGTGAAAGTGAAAGGCACCAAAGTATTACTGTACAGTGTATAAACAACGTTTTGGAGTAGACGGAGAACCATGTACTAAACAAAACTGAAGCTTCAGTCAAACAGCCATTCCTCAAGAGAACATTTTAAAACGGACAATCCAAACCTACAACAGTACTACGTATTTACGTATAGAACATAAGAAGAGTGCCTTCTCTATATATTGACGTTGGTATATACTGTACAGCCATGGGTGTACATAAAAAAGTTAGCACTTTAACTCTATGACACATTACACACAGATATTACGTCAATAAGCTATCGACACTTATTACATTATAATATGTGAGTCGGGAAAAAAGCATCGAAGTGGAATTGGAAGGGTCTGTGTGGTTTGGAACACCCCGTGCAGTGGAGGGGTAGGTAATCTTAGTGATTGCGTTTGAGCAGGAGTTAGTTGGAAGTGGAAGGCAAGGAGGGAGCTGTGAAATCTTGGGAAGGACACCTGGGCAGGCAGGGGTACAAGAAAGTATGCGACGATGAGGGAGAGGGAATCACACACTTTCAATTTCAGGCAGGATACAATCAACGAAACAGTGCCCCCAAACGAAACTACTAACGAACCAGTGTCGCCACAAACACAATTTGAGGAACTCTTTTGGGTGTGACAGGCCAGGTGAGTGACCTACTTCTTTCTATCGTCAACATGGTCACCAAACCGGAAGAAGTGTCCTATTTGTCATCTTCGACAACTTCTCTTTGAACCGTGGTCCTCTTATCTACAGGTAAGCGCTTATCAAAAAGTGGATTTATCTGTGAATTGTGATAACTGCTATCTTTAGGTGATAATTTAGATTTTCCAAGAATCGGCGAGTATAAGTGTGGATTTCTAAAAGTATTCTAAGTGGAACCGAGGGTCTTGCTACCTGTCTTTTGAAGGGATCGAATCTGAGTTGACAAAAATTATCTACATGAAATCTGATTTCCGGGTTGAAGGAAAAGAACTTTAACTTATCTGATCGAATAATCTCTTCAATTGTTATTGTTGGCCCGAAGCCACTTTTTGAAATACCTTAGAGGTAGAATCAGAAGTATTTAAGGGAGGTTCAAAAGGTAGGTTAGGGGTAGACCCATGATATATAGTTGATGGGGTAATGTGTCCAGATAATTTTGAATCAAAATGAATTATTATGATCAAGAATAGGTCATAAATAAAACAAAAATTCATTTTACACCCCACAGGGAAGTCAATATTTTGGGTCTGCTTAGGCCTGCCTTAAATTGAAGATTTGATACGTAGCTTGTTGTCATGACTAAATAAAAAAGATTTTTCAAACACTTGATTTATACCACACAAGCTTTATATTTTAACAAAAGAAAACAACAAAACATGATGTCCTTAGGGATATATTTTCCCCCAAGGGATTTATATTTTCCCCCAAAAATCTAATTTTTCTATTTTATTGTTCTTTCGGCTTGTGATCTTCTCCAAGTATTGGATAGGCTATATTATTTATATGTGTATGTTACAAGTAACTTCCTGTATATAATATGTAGCTGCTACACCTATGTTATTATCTCTATTTTACAATCATTTTTAGAGTTCTATTTATTGATTTTATATTCACTATTCTTTGTCCTACTTATTATATTTGTTTGTAAAAAGAATTTCGCAATGGGGAGAATTAAAGTTTATCTTGAATTATTATATTATTTATTATGATTTCTGATTTATTCCTGTTTTACAGAATGACATGATGAAGAAAGCATTTGTGTGGTTGTTTTCATCTCTTCTTGTTGGACTTTCTGTTGCCCAAGGTAAGCACGTTTTTGAGATTGAACATTACAGGAGCTTAAGTGACGTGTTGAATTTATCATTCTTTGTCATCTCTGCCAATGTGTGTTTTGCATTAGGTGCAGATGTGAGTGTGTGTGGTGGTAAGGGGGGGGGGGGGGGGGTTAAGTAGTGTTGAATGCAAAACTTTGTCATACCTGGTAAAATGTGTGAAAGGGGGTGGGGGTTGGGGAACAGGGTCATTCTTTGTCAACTCCTGTGGTGCGTTGTGAGAGGATTGAAAGATGAACCCAGATTTTGCTGAATTGCATCATGGAGGCAGGATGATTGTGGGTAGTTTGTGTATTTGAAATGACTACATAGTTACCTGTCCTTACTTTATTTTTCAGCCATAGCTTTTTATTTACATTTCACTTTATAATTTTTATAAGAAAGTTGACACGTTAAGTTTTTGTCCGAAAGTTTGACAGTTAATGATCTTAATCGGAAAGTTGATACCTTATTTTTATGATTTTTGTCAGAAAACTGAGTGACAGGCAATTAAAAGCTCAAGGAAAAACTGGATTGCCCCTGACAGGAATAATTTCAATTCCCACCCGACCCTAACTGTATCCTGAATCACCACCATTTCAGTTGCAAGCGCCCTAAACCTCTCAATAAACAAACAAACAAACAAACAGTCACTGTGCCTCCAGAATTGTGTAGACAAACTCGTCATTCCTTTACCAACAGTTTTTAATCAGAGATTATTTTAGACAAAATTAATGATTATGACCTTGATCTATTTGCATAAAAAAATGGTGAAGTGAGCCTTGCCTGAAAACGTGTTTACAAAATCAGCCCTAAATGAATGGGGAATGGGGTGACTTCCCTAGATCAGCAGTGGCATAACAATAATGGGTGAGGCACGTGTCGTGTCTTATCAAAGGGCTGATGGTTGGTTTATTATTTTAATTGTGCTTTCCCCAGATTGTCCGAGTGCCCAAGGCTGGGTATCCCATGATTCCAAGTGCTACAAGTTCATGCTGTACCCACAGTTACAATATTTAAATGCAGCCAGGTTCTGTCAGGTGGGCAGATTTTCTTTTTTTTGTCTCTATGTTAAAAGAGACTGTGTGTGTGTGTGTGTCACGGCGCCGCCTCTTGGTCGCTACAGGCCGATCTAGATATTGAAACTTTTATGTAAACAATCCTTATATACCGCCCCTGTGCAAGAAGGTAAAAAATTTAAGAAATTTTCTCTTGGAGAGAAGATATTCAAGAAAGCATCTACATTTGAACTCCAAACACCTTTCGATTATTCTTTGTCCTGTGACTGATGGGGTGAGGGGGGGGGGGGAAGAGTAGTGAAAAAGCACAGTCGAATACTGAGTACAGTTCACACCTCATTTTGATGAGGAATAAAGGAGACAGCAAAAGATGGTGCATGTACAATTGGATCCAGGATTGAAGGCTTGAGGTTCAATTTGCCAATACACTACCTTACATTTTCTTGAAGAAAGAGAACAACACTACCATTTCTAGGCAGCTGTAAGTCTCTAAAACTTCTATATTTTCGGGGAAGCTGTACTAGGGTTGCTCGTATCCTATGTTATCCTGAATTTCAGGCTTTTTACATAGTCAGTCCACAGAAATCTGATTTATCTGGTATAAGAGCACATACATTTTTTGATGATTTTGATGCATATAGTTAGTAGTTAGATGTACCTTTAGCATTAGAAGGGTTAAAGTTAGAAAAAAAAATGATATGTAGGGTCCTTTTCTCGTGAATGAATTGATTGATTGATGATGTTTTCGCCATTGCAGGAGCAAGGAGCCACACTGATCAGCACCAATGAGCTGCAGGAACATTCCTACATCAAGACATGGCTGATTCGTAATGACCCCAGAAGGTACGACTAAAGATGATGGTGATAAGGGGCAGAAGGTTGGCCCTGTAGGTTAATATGTAAAACGTCTGCGTCGTAGCCTGTAGGTCGGTGGTTTGATCCATGGAAGCATCATACCTAAGGCGTTAAAATCTGTATTTCAGCAGCTGTCCTGCCAGGCACTCCATGTTATGGGAACATTGCTAAAGCTGGTTGACCCAGTGTCAGTATACTTTGACTGGGTGAGATGTTCAATTGAGCCCTATGTTTATTTCTGTGCGACAGTGCATTTACTATAGAGAGCTATGTTTTTGACATGGACTAGAGAGGTTAGGTTGTTTAACTGGCAAAAATCAACCAAGCAAAAGGCAGAATATATTACTATAATTTATATCACATCAGCTCATCAAGGCGGCATTTGATACTTAAGCAACTATGGATGTTTGAGAGAATCACGTATCAAATTTGTGTACTAGCTATACTGCTGCAAGACTAGATTTTAGTCTGAGGCTTAATCTTAAGTTTAGTGTGATTCAGATTGGGACTTGCATTAAATGCTTTATACATGTGGAAATAGAAATATGAAATATGCCCTTAGCTAATTAAGCTTCTGCTCATAGAAAAGAATGAAAACAAGGACATGTGTCATTTTAATCTATAATTGGCTGGATATGTGTCATGGTCTCTGATTAGATGGATATGTGTCATGGTCTCTGATTGGATGGATATGTGTCATGGTCTCTGATTGGATGGATATGTGTCATGGTCTCTTATTAGCTGGATGTGTGTCATGGTCTCTCATTGGCCGAATGTCTTTTTATCTCTGCAGGCATGCATGGTGGACAAGTGGGCGGATGGATGAAGACAAGTTGTACTGGGAAGGGGACGGCACTCGGGGGGGAACCACTGCCGAGGGCTGGATCATTTCATCTTCCTCAGACCAGGATGGTCAGGACAACGTCATCTACTCATACGATGGTAAAGTAAAGTTTTGTTTGTGTGTTTGTCGCTGTGTGTGTTTATCACCTGTTTAAAGCGTGATGGATTATTGGATCATGTAGGCTTCAAAATTTGATATGCCTAGTATCAAGAAAAAATATATTGTTTTGTTTATTGTTTGTACTTAAGACTAAGGGTTGAATTTGAATTTTTAAATGTTTTCCCCCGTGTAACTAGTGACTGACATGGTTTGCCTGTTTAGAACTGTCACTGCCAGGAATTCCACCTCAATCCAGGGGATGTAAAATCTTGTAGTTTTTGATATTTGCTTTACTTTGTCATCCTCAGAAAATTCTGGTGCGTTCGGTCTGAAAATCTCAGATCGTTTTACTCCCTCGTCTTATATTTGTGAAATCAGCAGGAGTGAAGTCTATAGGATCTCACAAGACGTTCGAGGATTTGGTCAGTAGTAGTAACACCTGCCTTATCTTTGTGTTGTACAAATATTTCCATCTCTTTTTTTTTTTTTTTCACTTTAATGTGTGTGTTCATTTTTTAATGATGTTTTTCAGTATTGTCAAAGAGCAATGCTTGGTGTCCTCCATAAATAAGAAAATGTTTTTTTTCAATTTTGTCCCATCATGTGTGATTGCTTCATGAGGATTTCTTTATTATTATGTCCTGACCTTTGAACCTTTTGACCATTGTATCAGACTATGGCCTGAACATCCAGAACCCTTCGGAGGCACCGCGAGGTCCATTCTTTGTGCAGGCGCCAGAGTCTGTGACCATCCTTGGCAGAACCAAGCAGGTGTACTTTGACTGCGTGGCAGACGGCAACCCTGCGGTGACCTACCAGTGGCTCCGCAGGAACTCGGCCAGACAGATGGTGCCCATCACGTTGGACAGCAGGTAGTTGGCTGGTTGGTTTGGGGATGTGTTGGTTTTTGCCTGTTTAACATCTTTTTCTATACCTTTCAGTCATATCGATGACAGAAAAGTTGACAGACAGGCCTGTGAAGACAAGGATATGACTAGAGATAAAGTGAACGTTTCGGCCAATAGGCCTTTACCAGGAAAGAAATAGCAAATAGATATAGGAAATCTTAGGGATCTCCCGGAATTCAAGGGGTATAGATTTTTTTGTGCAAGGCTTTCAGGGCAGTGTCTTTACCCAGACCTTGTGGTAGTCATCTGTTTTATTCATTGGAATGAAAAGCAGTAGCACTGATGTGAAATACAGAGTAAAAATACTCTGTTTTAGCAGCCCATCTTTTTTATTTTCTCCTCATTAATATGATTATGTTTCCATGTGTATTTTGTGCCATACTGCGACTAATACGGTTATGTGTCCATGCATGTATTGCCTTGCAGGTACAGTACCACCAGCGGCCGTTTGAACATCCTGGACCCCAATTTGGACAAGGATGAGGGTTTGTTCCAGTGCCTTGTGTCCAACACGTACGGCACTGTGCTCAGCGCCCAGGTGGAGCTTAGCTTTGGAAGTAAGTAGTGGCACCTTACCATACTTTCCATCTCTTCCCCCCTCCCCCCACTCTACAGACACACTCCTGGCCCCACATCCCAAATAAAGTAAAGAAAATAACTTAGAGCTTACTGGTCCCTATACCCAAAGCTTATCCCGGTTTGTGGATGTAGCCTAAAGCAGCGGACAAATTGAAATGATTTTCACCCTGTAGGCTGGGCACTTGTCTATCGCAGGTTATTTTCCCAATCCTACCTGTAAGCCGGTCCATAATTTACACCTGAGTGCCCAAGTGGTAGGAATCAACCCGCTTGTCTTGTCCCCCAGGGTTCTTTGCTGCATCACTACAAGTTCAGCCACTTCCCCCCCCCCCCCCCCCCGATCCCGACCCCTATGGTAGGGATGTGTTCCAATTTACCTTGTCTCCGTGTTCCCTGTGTATTCGATGTGTTCAGTTTAAGGAGAGAACTCATGATATGATGTTGCTGGTGCTCTGCTTCAACTGTACTGTGTGGTTAAAAAACTAGCTTTTTTTCTTTTTTCTTAAAAAATTCTCACTGATGTCTTAACTGTTTATGGGAATAATAATAAAAAGATAATAATCTCATTTATAAAGTACATTTCTAATATTACATAATGTTAAATATACTTCACAATTATATCGTTCATTCATGGATACATAAGGGAACCCATCCCAGAATGATATAACCAATGATAGAACATGACTAAAACATTATGCATCGCAGGGTAGGCTCCATGCACTACAAACAGGATTTCAACTTTTAATTGTGTTCATCTTTCTTGTATAGGTGGTTAGTGTGTATTGCTGGTGCACTCTATTCATACTTACATGAAATCTCTTCTGCAGTAGGTAGAAATTAATCTGAAAATTCTGTTTTGGATTTTGTTTTCACGTTTTTCAAATTTTGAGTTGTTAGAGTATTGAGAATGTGGTTGATCTTTGTGCACTATTTAAAAGTTATGATGGTTGTGTGTCTAGGAAAGAACTTGTTTATTATTCTATTTCTCTCTTAGGTATCAGCAACTTTTCCGATGTTGCCTCCTCAACGGTGGAAGCTGCAGAGCTAAACGGTGCCCAACTCAACTGTCCACCTATCGATGGTAAACCAGGTATGTATCTCACACCTAGACATGCACATACACACGTGTCAGCTGTCTGTCTGTTTGTCCTTTTGTGGATATAAAAAATTTATGAAATAAGGGACAAAATTCTTGTATGTATTATTGTGGAACATTTAGCTCTTCCAATGCAAAGTTTATTTCTAATCAAACTGATTAGATATATCAAAATATTCAAGATTTGCCTGTTCTTAAACCAGTTTAATCAGGTTTAAGTATTTGGCATATGTCCGTTTATTTAAATTGTTTTATCTGGTATAACAACAAGTAAATGAATTTAAAAGCTTTTCCATATCTCATTTTGGTAAGAATCAAACCCCAAAGTCAAAGGGTTAATGAATAAGAACTTTAGAAGGCCACAAGGAATGTTGAATGTAGTAGACAGACTAGAAGGAGTTAAGCTTGTTATTAAAAAGATAGATGAAATGTAGTGAAGTGATTCTGTGTAGCAAAGGATTCGGATAGAGACAGAGAGACTGCAGATCTAGTCACTGCAGTCTTTCCCACCATTGTTCAGTTGAAGTGTGCATAATTTGAACATTTATGTGTAACTATGAAATATGCCATTCTTGCTTCCACTTTGATTTATTCATACATTTGGGGTTTTCATTTTTGTTTCTTTTTTCTCTTTTGTGAAGAATCATTCCTATTTTTTTGTCCATCTTGCAGGTCTAACTTATCAGTGGTACAAGAACTCCCCCACCTCATTTATCCGGCCAAATGTCCAGACCCATACTTTCATCTCGGCCTCAGGCAAACTCCTCTTCTCAGAGTTGGCACAATCAGACGGAGGCACCTACTACTGCATCGCCAGTCTGACCAGCTTTGGGCAAAGTCGTAACTATATCGGGGCTTCCCAGTCACAGAGCAAGCTCAGCCCAGGATTTGACCTCAAAGTGCAGACCAGCAGTAAGGCTTTGTTTGATTTTTCTGATCTGATGTGATGTAAATTGTGTTTTAAAAAAAAGCATCCCACAATCAACCAACCAGCCTTAAGAAGAGTTGCAGGTAGTGGTATAAATAATAATGTAATGTATCCCATCCATCCCTCCCCTTCCTTCCTTCCTGGTCAGGCGGCAACACATACAACGTGGCCATCCAGAAAGGTTTCATCTACGTCTACCCTCCGTCCCCGACACGCGGAGGAATAGTGCAACTGGAGTGCTTTGCCTACGGCTCGTAAGACTTGCATGTCTCAATGGCATTTCTCTGTC
Organism: Melibe leonina; assembly: GCA_031471865.1. Taxonomy (NCBI): domain Eukaryota; kingdom Metazoa; phylum Mollusca; class Gastropoda; order Nudibranchia; family Dendronotidae; genus Melibe; species Melibe leonina. Next base: position 10,367 of record JAUEKZ010206751.1, read on the forward strand.
CATTTATTTGCTTTTCTTATTGGATTGTGAACTTTTCTATGCTTCTTCCTTTACATTTTTTTTCTTAACCCTTTCACAGCAGGGTCTGACTCTAACCAAACTTTTATATAAAATTCCCATGTTCTTGTAACAGACAAATCAGATTTAAGTAAACTGATATATGCCAAGCGTCAGTTTCCTTAAATATGATTTATCTGGTATAAGAACAGGCAAATCTTGTTCAATTAGAAATAACTGTAGTATTGAAAGGGTTAATGGGGGTGAGTTTGGAAGGGTGTGTACAAAACCCTGGGACAGTGAATGGTTTTGTAGCCAAGGGTCTGTTCAACTTCTACCCCAATGTGGGGGGGGGGGGGGATTTGTGGCCAAATTGGTAGT
>JAUEKZ010206762.1:0-10743 GCA_031471865.1 Melibe leonina
AAAGTATATAATAAACATTGGCAGTAATGGATATCATTTTTCTTTTTATTGTTTTGATCAAACAATTGTGTGCATCATTGTATAAGTTTTGATTAAAACTTGTGCAATAAAAATGACACCTCCAGACACATGCAAAATCCTCTATGTACTTTTCACCAACATCCACAGTTCATAGAAAATCTGGTAAAATCCATTTTCATCTTAAAACTTTCCTTCAAAACATAATTTATTTCGGAAAGCTTTCCAACATCCTGAAAACGTTCTCATTACATTAGTCTGGCTAATTTGAAATTTTGTCTTGTAATTTGTATATGTTAGTGTGTATATCATCAGGAGGTGTAAAATTTTATCATAGAATTTTTATTTTAATGTGTCACTAGATAGTTTGAGAATGTTTTGTTCTGATCAAAATAATTTTTTCCCCCTCAAGGTTTGAAATCCACATGTGTGATGATCAAGTTGTGACTCCAATGTATGGACTCGTCACCCACCCTGATGATGAGATATGGGTCAAGGTCACAAAGAGGAAATAAGCCATAGGCCTATATAGACTGTTTTGACGTCAGCGATATTTGTCAAAGAACCCTTTTTACTTTTTACTCTGAATTACAGCATTACATAATTTTAATGAAATGCTGGCATGTGAGTATTTTGACATAATTCATTCGGTCAAAAGCCCGTTATTTCCTTCAGACCATTTATATTGGTGGAATAAATTGAATTAATAAACCATACATATTAATATGGCTATTACTATTACTCTCTTTTTTCATCCTGTCTTTTAATCAAATGAGATTGGATCAGGCAATGAATCTTTAACATTATTTTGTGATAGTCAAAGTGTAGTGCTTTTGTTTTCATGATGGGATAGGAATTTTGGTTATTAACATAGCATTTCCTTTCTCTTGAATATTGAAGGGTAATTTTAGGGATGTATTCTACTTACTTATGTTTAGCAGTAATGATAAAAAAAAGGAAAAAAATTTGATGAATATCTCAGAAATGACACACATACCCTTGTCAAGAATATATTTAGTAATATTGCCATTCTTGTTACATATGATGAAATGATATAAGAAGTATAGTTTTTTTTATTGCTTGTTTAAAAAGGATGCAAAGCCAAATTTGTCAAAATTTGAACTGTACAGCCATCTCCAGATTAGCTCCGTTGCCGTTGAGAGGTAATAATGGCTTTTTAGGCTGGAAAGTGTTGTATTTTTCTGGGGTTTTTTTGTGTCTTTTTAAGGAAGAGGCTAATCATGCCCTTTGATGAATTGATATTCTTTCTAATTCTATCTAAAAGTTTTCTGGTTCAAGCTGTATGTAAACAATAATTTGAAGTTGAATCTAACTCTAATTAGGTTTCCTCATATTGTAAAGGTGATTGCCATTTATGGGTTTTTTTTGGTCTTGAAGAGCTATTTATCTTAATATGTAAATATGTAGGTCTTTGTTTGAGAGATGTAAATACAATGTGAAAATTACTAATAATCAGAGATGCTTTAAAATACCACTGCCTTCATTCACACATCCATTTATTCCTTTATTAGATAATTACATTCTACTTATAACTAAGATAGAGAGGAAAAGGAAGGAAAAGATAAATATATCAATAAGAATATGATGTGGTAGAAATTGAGAGACGCTTAAAGTTTTGGGGTTTTTATTGGTGAAAGAATCTCTCTGCAGTAAAATCCTCCACAGCTGTCGGCTCTTTTAACTTCTTCTATTGTCGTTCTTAACCTTTGACCACTGACACATTTGAACGGTTATAAAAGCACATCAAAATCGCAACGAAGCTGATCAAGCTTTTCTGGCCTATTGATAACTTCTTCTTAAATCTGACATTGTATGTAGATACATATTATCGGTGTTAGACACTCGTACATGTTTTATGTTGCACCTGCACCTTGTGGCCTTTGAATGGTCTTGTGGAGTACATGGGCCAAATGTCTTCCTCACCTAAAGGATCTTAAGTGTAAGGATTTGAATTCTGTTCTTTAGTGTTGCTGTCTGGAATTGCTCAGTTTAATATTTAGTGAACTTTTTATTACTTAACACTAACAATTTTCATGTTCATGATTCTTTGAATGTTTTTTTAATGTTTTTGGTGCTCCTGATACGTAGTGCAGAGTTCAATTGTCTTTGTGTATCATGAGATACAGTGTACGTTAACTTACACTGTCTCTGGTATCATGTACAAATTCTGAATTTTCCAAATGATATATGAGTATTATCTGTAAAGGAGAGAAAATAAAATGGGTTTCAGTTTTCTCTTTTTTTTATTTTGTGTTTTTTAAATTTTCCTCGCCTTAAATAGCATATCATGACAGTTATGTGTGATAACGTTGGCTTTTGGCTTCACTTCGCATCTTATTTTTGGCAGTCATGTAAGCAAGAGGAGTAACATAAAGGTTTTATCGAGATCTCAAGCAACTCACACTACAATGTGTTTGTTGCTGATCTTTGATAAAAGACATTTTTGCGGGCGCCTCTGGTGGTCGGTTCTTCTGTTTCTTCTATTTTGGCTTTACCTGTCATCTTACTTTTTCCAGCACTATCTCCAGTGCTCCCTAGCAAGCATACACACACAGCTGTTTTGTATTTGTTAGCTCAGTCTTGGTCCTGCCTGTTGTCCTAATAGTGACAGATTTATGGTCATCCCTCATGTTTTGCACTGTGGTACTCAACTTGCTATCTAGAAGGAATGAGTACTTTTGTAGAATATCCTGGGTCTCCCCGGACCATAATAATAGCGCATGATGTGGGCGGTAGCCATCATCCTGTTTGTGTGTCCTGGTTTGTGATTGTGGGAGGTAAAATAACAGCGACTTTGACCCTGCCAGGGATGTTTCACAGAGAGATTATTTACAAGGAAAAAAAATTATTTCTAAAAAAAACTGACAAAGAGTAATTTACAAGAAAAATCATCACTTCTCACAGATGAAGGCTACCACCCACATCATGCATTATGGTCCAGAGAGACTTAGGATATTTTACTGCCCTTTGTGTACAAAAGTACTCAGTTCTTCTTGATAGCAAGTGACCCTGTAGTTAGGTATGATGTGAGAGATATGGGATGACAATTAATGTTGTGACAGCAGGCAGGACCAAGGTTAAGGAAACAGTAACAGATACAAAACAGCTGTGTGTGTGTATGCTTGTTATGGGAGCACCGGAGAGAGTGGGGAAAAAAGTAAGATGATAGGCAAAGCCAAAAGAGAAGAAACAGAAGTAGATCCTACCAGAGGCACGCCAACCACCTACAAGGTAGAGGAGTCAAACAGAGAGACAGAGAGAGATGGGGCGTTAATACTAATTACGAGTGTTTTTATCATCTCATCCCATCACTACAGACCAAGCCATGTGGAAAAAGCAAAATGGACGCCATCAAAATCTTCTCTCTTTCTCAATAATATAATAAATGGTGAGGAAAAAGACAACAGCCATTTTTTTATTCACTGCAACAAAGTTTATTTTATCCAGATAACATTTTATAGCATCATTCATGGAAAATTTAGAGGGCCCTTTATAAACAATAAATTGAAAAAAAGAAAGAAAAAAGAGTGGAGTGAAAATTCTTTACACTAAAATGTGTAATATGCAATTCGATAGATTAACAGCTAGAGCTAATCTACATTATCATCCCTGTCAAGTGTAACCTCCAATGTTCAAAGTTATTTGTCTGGAAATTGTACATTTGCGCTTTGAGCCTGTTGTGAACGGGGTAAAGCGCGTTAGAAAACTTTGTATCATTATTATTATATTACAAGAGAAAAAAAAGACAAAAAGGTATAAGAAAGTAGGTATTTTACAGAAATAAAAATCATATATGACCACATTCTACCCACTAAAAAAGGCGCACAAGATGTCTTAGAGCATAAAATTTGCATACACATGAACAAAAAAACAACAAAAAACTCAAAAACCAAATGGGTATAAACTTTAGAAAGTAACTTTACTATGAAACTTCCTGAAAGCTCTTGAGATACGCCAAGAGTTAGGCTCTTCATATTTGTTGTATAGGGGTTCAATCTTCTGCTGCTTCTTCTGTTTGCTCAGTTTGGTCGGATCTGAATGCTTAAAAAACTTTGGTGCGAACTCCACAAGCCATTTGGGATCTATGGCAGTTACCTCTCTCATGTACTCTTTGGTCGTAAGAACAAGCTCGTGGTAGATGACCCTAATGAAAAATAAAAGGAAATTGAATGAACAACTCACTTATTGCAATATGTATAACGAAGTCAAAGGGAGGAGAAAGTGGACTGAGGGAAAAAGAGAAAAAATCATAGCTTTTCAAAAGTTTTAGGGACAGAAAGAGAGAGAGAGAGATAAAGAGAGAGGGGGTGGGTGGGGGAAAGATGCACTATGACAGAGAAAAAGGAGAGTTGGAGTCTTAAGAGACAATTAAGCATAATCAATGACAAATATCACCAATTTTAGAAATGGGATAAAACTTCCAAATCAATGGCAAAATTATACAAAAGTCTGCCTTCATCAAAGCAACTTCTCAAAAATGCCTTTTCAATCATCAACATCAAAAAGCATGTGCTGCATGAAGAATTCAAACTGCTGCCATCAGGAAGACGATATGCTTAAGTAAAATGCAGAACTAATAGATACATAACGACTTTTGTACCTTCAGCAATCAAATCTGCAAATACCCAAGATCCTTAAGAATGAGAGGAAAATAAGATAGATAGATAGATTGACAGACAGATAGATAGATAGATCGAGAGAGAGAGAGACAAAGATAGAGAGGGTGAGGAGAAAGAGATTGTATTTATGTGTGTGTGTGTGAGAGAGAGAGAGAGAGAGAGAGACAAATGTTAATAATAACATAAACAATGTAGATGAAGGATCGGCAATAAACATAAGATAGCGATGACTAAGGTAGGGAGGGTATGAGATGTTGCGTGGATGGTGATGGGGAAGTTAGTTAATGGGTAAACACACGTGATGTCATTTGTCAATATTTGTGATGTATCTCTATCTACTACATGTGTGAATGGGTTAATCAATTTTGTTTAGTCTCGTTTGTCTTGATAAAGACCTTTGGTCAAAATGTCGCTTGTTTTGTCTTTGTCCTACTATGCTGGCCTATTAATCACTCCCTTTGTTTCGCCTTTAATTAACATCGATGTGTAAGTAGATGAAAAATTGCCACTATTTGAGGACAATAAAGATTTATTATTATTATTATAATCATTACATATCCAGACCACTATTTCCCCTCTACCCCCTCCACTGCACCAAAAAAAAAAAAAACCAAAGAGAAACAACAAAACCAACTGATTAAAAGAAAAACACTACTCATTGAAAGGGAATGAAATCTAAATCCATCACTCACCAGTCGGGCTGACGGTTGAAAAGAGCACTCGATGGATGAATATACACCAATTGACTGTCAACAATTGTTTTGTAACCCTCTTGTGGATCTTTCTTAGCTGTGTTTCGGAAATATCCACTGCAAATAGTTTTCTGCACTCTCACTGTATTTTTGCCACATGATAAAACGTCAAGCTTGTGCCTGCAAAAGAAAAAAGAAACTATTCATAATACAGTGGAATCCGCAGAAGGCAACTTACTTTAAAACTCTTACTTAAAGTCACCTCTATTTGTAGTTCCGTCTCTATAATAAAGACAATAAAGATTTATTATTATTATCATTGTTTCAATATCAAAAGATCATGGATAGAGTCAGTACTTGGTTAAAGTCAACAATTTTGTTGGTCCCGAGGTTGTTTTTTTTACTTTATCTGAATTCCACTGTAAAAGCACAAAAACAAATTTAAAAATGCTGTCAATAATTCTAAAGAGAAAAACAATTACAATGAGTAGAATGGGTTTCAAAACATAGGCTGCCATGTAAATGTTTGAATTTTAAATTCTTGACAAACCTTTTATTGGACAAATTTCATAGAAGCACTTAAACACATTGCTGGTTATAGACCGTGGGCCACCCTGGGGAACTTTTGAGACATAATTTTTTGGTAAGTTGGATGTCTGAAGTGTATGATTCCACTTGTTTGCCAAAGAATAAGTGTCGCCATTACAGAGTTATTGCCCCTTGAAAGATCATTAAGTACGACTTTAGAAATAGGTGACTGGACTTTTTTTAAATTCATATAAAAAAAAAATTACAGATAACTTCCTGTAATTTTGCAGACTTGTACAGAAAGAGCTATTCTACTACGTGGTATAATAAAATAACTATATCAAAAACATCCTTTTCAAACGGAATGACACAATTACAAGGTGAAACCAAAACCGTGATCAAATACTGTAGCTAAATTAATATTCGTGTTAAGTAAATAAAATTTTAACACAATATAATTCAACTGCAGTGCGAACAGCATGCCAATTTTCAAATGTTTGTCTCAAACGGTGTCGAAATGGGAAGGAAAATACAATTGCCACCCATTTTTACAAAAAGCCAAAATGTGCGTGAAATCATAAAAACGTAAAAGAGCAAATCGAATTCACTGATTTTTAAGGGTCAGCAGTGTATTTTAATGTAAAGATTAATATTGTCGTGCGGTTTTGGCAATGAATAAAGTTTCTAACTGTCAGATCTCGCTTTCATCGTCTCAAAATTTGAAGAGTTATTGAACAAATTCAGATATCCAACTGATTGACAAAATAGAGAAAAGGGGGAAATGCAAATCCACAATTTGTCCAGTTTTTTAAGTTATCATCGTCAAATTAGCTGCTAAGAAGCATTTTCTAATCTTATTTCTGATATCTTAAAGGCATAAAATGAAATAATTTATCTTTCTTCTGAATTCTCTGACACACCCATTTCTAAAAGGCCATTTTTGCGGTAAATCTTCCAAAAATCTCATTGAAATTATTATTTCATTACCTTTTCCGTTATTATATATGCATAATATGAAAGAATGACTCTTTCTCGCAAATTCTGTCAAATTATATGCTATTATATCGGAGACTTTTTTAACAATTTTTTCAAGAAGTCTAGTCCTGAATTTGTATCTTATGACCTTTCAAGGGCAATAACTTTGTGATGGCGACACTTATTTTTTGGCAAACAAGTGGAATCATACTCTCAAGGCATCCAACTAACCAAAAAAGATATGTTTCAAAAGTTCCCCAAGGGGGGGTCCAGCTGGCCTGCGGTATATTAAGGTTATAACTACAAATTAGATCTGACAACCTTACCTATCCATGATACCCAACATCTGCTTCCTGACATCCTGTGCTCTCTTCAGTGTGCGAATCTGGACAAAGTTCTCATAGCACCATGGGCTTGAAAATTTGTTGTTTTTCCATGAGTTGTAAACTGCCAAAAGAGTGAGATGGTCTCCCTCGGACTGGTGAAACTTGGCTTTCTTAGAGTCTGCAACGGCTTGTTTGTCCTAGAATAAAACCAGTGATATAAATATTGGTAGTTGTTAGGCATGGGCGGAAATTTAGATATATAACTAGATATCTAGATATTTCCCTATAACTAGAAATTTAGATGACACTTTAGATCTGCTTTGAACTGGATTATACCTGGTTTAGAACTGCTTTGACAAACTGGCTGTGCCTTCGACTTAGTTCTTAGTTGATTTATGGCTACGTTTGATGGCAGGCGAGCTATCAGATGGACCAAGGAAAGAGAGATTGAGAGAGAAAAGGCAGGGAGGAGGAGGAGGGGAGGTATCCTATGTAGAATCTTGTCATGCTCTTTGACCATGCGAAACCCTGTGTTGTGTGTATAAAAATAGTGGGTGGGGTGCAGAGTGGTGCTTGCACAAGGCTTGTCATCATGTCACAAGCATTATTTATTACATCGCTAATTGCCCCTCTCACCTTTCACCTCTTCATCACTCGCCTTTTCCTCACTTGCTAACATGGGGAACAAGACTACCGTACTACAATAGCTAGATCTAAAACCAAGTCTAGTTTGAGAGCCAGATGTCCAAGTGGATAAGAATGAGAACCAATTCTAGCCTTGAGAGAAGGTCAACAACTGGATCTGATCCAGATATTGCAAAGCAGTTATACCTAAATATCTAGATATTCGTAAAGCAATTATAGGCCCAGGCTTAGTAGTTGTGTCATGGCTAGAACATTGTCATGAATATTCAACCCCTTGAACTAGAAATCAACCAGAAAGGGTTAACACAAAATTCACCAAATGACAGTAGAACACCAAAATGTCTGGGACTGTGGAGTCATTTTGGTTGAAACATACTCTGGTCCATCCATTTCATTAAGGAAGCACAATAGCGTGGTCAGCGGCAGAAAGACTGAGTCTCCTTATTAGACCTGAATCATCTTACCTAGCCTTGAGACAAGCTAACGTCAGCCCCACCCTTTTCTCTCTCGCTCTCTCACACACACATACACACACTCATTTACTTAAACTACCCCATGTTTTCACTGTCACTCCCAAGGCCAATGCAAAGCTGGGCGTTTGAAGAGGTCATTCATTACGATTCATTACAGAACACTTACACAACACACACAAATTAACTAGGGTCTAAGTGGGGACTATGACTAGATTGGACTGTGTATGTGCTTGTGTCGAGGGAATTGAGTGTGGAAAGGTAACAACCATTTCCGACAGTCAATTGTTAGAACATCACATTACTGCAATTTTTAAGATTTGGGTTTTCAATTCAGCCTTTTTAGTGTGAAATTCCTTTCACTTTACAGATAGCAGCATAACAAAGACAACGAGAAGAAAAAAAAGGACACCTTTGCCCCATGTTTTTCACTCTTGCTATTTTTGGTTCAAGTGTGTTCAATTGTATATACACTACGATCAGCTACAAAACCTTGGCATGAAAAAAAAAGTATCTCAGTCGCCCAACTGTGGTTAAAAAGTTCAAAAACAAATATAGCAATCATGAGATGCCAAATCTTACCTTTGGTCGATAAAAGACATTCTGTATACTTAGCATGGATACTATGGTTAAGATCTCGTCACTGCAGGCCAGATGCACAGACATGATTAGCATTTTACACAGCATTGGTTCCAGAGGGAATTCAGCCATCTTAAAAAATTAAAAAAAAGGATTGAAAAATAGTTTTCATTCAAGTCAGTGTATCCTCTTCTGTATTTTTGTAAAGAGAACAAGAAACAAGTTTCTTATCTATGTTGTATGAAATAATAAAAATTGGCTTTTTGACATTCATCATGTAATCCCCTATCTGTACACGACTTTATGAAACCAAAGTCATTACCCTAAAATTATATTCATATCATAAAATAGAGAACCTATAGTCTAGTACTCAAGGTAATAAAGTGTGTGTCCTGTTGCCTCATCTCAAAACCTCTAAAAAAGGTTCCAGACAGACAGAGGCTACAGGATGGTTCTTTAGCATTGGCTTATCCTGTGGTATCAATCAAATACCACTGGGTACTAACAATGCATTGTGAGGAAGGATCAACAATTCAGACATACAAAACAACTAAATGTAAATAGAGAGACATTTATCACCACATATATACCTATCTTAATAAAAAATATTCAAAAGGGCTAAAGGGTTATCAAAGTAATGCAATTTCTTGTTATGGTCTAGGCCTGTCCCATTTATACAGAGGGTATTTTTTTTTTACATCTGAAAATTGAGAAAAATGAAATATATTAAAAAAAACTCCAAAAGATTTGCCCCATAGATATTTGACAAACATGAATGTAAATAACTAACATATGAACAGTCAGGAGTCTACAGCCTTACCCTTCTCCCCAACCTTGTCAGCAAGCCTTCATCATCCAAGGCACTCAGTGCATGCAACTGTTCCATGGCAGATATCAAAGTCTGCATTGGTGGCGCATCCATAAAATCAAAGGCCAGTAAGTCATTGATACCCATTGCCTTCAAGCTGAGCACTGTAGATGCTAAATTGGTGCGTTGAATTTCGGGTACATTTGTGGCAAGCATTTCATCTCTGTATGCCCTTTCTGTGTACAAACGGTAACATTTCCCAGGTCCTGTGCGACCAGCACGACCCGCTCTTTGTTTCGCTTGAGCCTTAGAAAAAAGACAAATAGGTAAGAAAGATAAAATGGGTATATCATTATAGTCCTTATCAAATTTAAATAATTTTTTCAATTCATGGTCCTTTTTTGTTAACAAATAAAAAAATCCAAAATTTAGATTGAGTACAAAAACATTATAGTCTACTCCATAATTAAAAGAAAAAAGTACAGAAAAACTTTGAGGCTTTAGAATTGATGGAAAAGTTGGTAATGTGTTTTTTTCCCTTTTTTTCTATCCCAGTATAAAATGAAATTGGGTTTGCACATCTTGTAATTGTGCTATTTCTTGACACCCATCATGTAATTTCCTATCAGTATGGATGCCACTGAAAAAATCCCCTACCCCTGAAAATGAAGAATCCCATTATAGAACCCCTGAATTTTTCCTTCCTCATTCCTGATGAAAATAAAGACAACTGGGTCAAGACACACCCCTAAAAGCCTTTCCCAGAAAAATCTGTACCCAGGAATCTCTCTGAAAGGTGGCTCCCATGCCTATATTTATAAGACATTATGAACCCAAAATCAGAACCCTAAAATTACATTCATAAGATGAAATAAAGACCCTATTAACGGTAATAAAGTGTGTATCCTGTTGCATTATCTCGAAACCTCTCAAAAAGGTTCCAGACAAACAGGCTACAGGATGGTTCTTTAGCATTGGCTTATCCTGTGGTATCAATCAAATACCACTGGGTACTAACAATGCATTGTGCGGTAAAATCAATGAATGAGATCAACATCGGGA
>JAUEKZ010206784.1:0-5000 GCA_031471865.1 Melibe leonina
ATAGGCAGTATACGCCAAAAAGAACGAAATTAGACAGTTTTTGTCTCTCCTGAAAATTGACGATTTTATGATACGCCCCTGTTCTATCATGCCCGCGATATGGATAAAGAGCATTTGGGCGATAGACGCAGGTATCATCACGACCTTGCGGAATGATACATATGTATAGGAATGCCATGCCTGGCTGGCTGGCTGCAGAAAGGTTGAAATATCAGATCATATCTCCAACAACTGTAGCCCCTAACCCTCCAGTGTGCCACAATGTTAATATTCTATCCATGGCTTGTCCATACGTCTATTTATATCATGGGCTCTGTAATTGGATATTGTAGTCCTTGTTCATCTAATCCTGTCTGTCAACACTGCCACGCCGCAGTGGGTCAGTGATATGACTCACCATGACTCATCAGCAAACGAAAGCCCCAACTGTCATTGGTCGCCAAAATCTCTCCCTCCATCCCCGGCAGACATCGTCCTTGATCTTGATATTTTCGATAAGCATGGACCAATGTCACCTAATTCTCATGTACGGTATCTAGATTTGGCAAAGACAGATTTTGGTGTGTTGACGATTGCGGATAGACTTTAGTGTGAGGCAGACAGACTTAAGTGTGTGGAAGGAAAGCATTGGGGTGGTAAATGAAACTACGTTTGGTGGCAGACCGACTTTCACAGACCAACTTTTGCAGATAGACAGACAGTCTGCCTTCAGGAAATCCCCTGTCTACTACAGGGCAATAAATGCCGCCACACGATACGCCGGGTGGAAACCCTAAACCACAGGACGGCCTGGCTTGTCCGGGGACTATTTCGTCTGACTGACCGTCACCATCGGGTACACTCGTTCATTCGCTGCCCATTTCACCATCGGGTGGATGTCAAGCCCAAAGCCCTTCTTTCAGTCCAATGTCCATCCTATTCCTGCCTTCCGCTCACGACAAGTCACCTATTCAGCCCGATTGATATTGATGTAAAAATGCGAGTCAAAGAGACTTGGTTATTAACGGCAATGGTACCATAATGCCCAGAGTAAGACATAGTAGGGTAAAGGCGGTTTGATGTAATATATAATGTACATGCACAACTCTGTAACCCTACTCATACAGGACATGTATCTAGTTATAAGTTAATGAAGGAGTAAGGCCAAACATGTCTTGTTACTCAACGCCATCAAAGATTGAGTATAGTAGGCTGATGTCCTGCTTACTTTTGACTGTACCCAAAGATTTTGTCCTGGTTCTGTGATTAGTTATGTTCAGCTGCAGTTAATCACCAGACACTGAGTTGGGACTTGGGACCCAACTTTGAATGATGCGGTATTGAAGGGTCGGAAAAAAATATCAACAACAAACAAACAAAATGAAGGCTTCAGGGGAAGAAGGATCAGGGTCACACTTTTCTGGTTTTGAGAAAACCAACTTTTTAATTTCATTAACAGTTTTTCTTATATTGTAATTGTAGAAGCTTTTAAAAACTACGAATAACTCCGGTCGCTGATCGTTTTTAGAAAATATATTTAAGGGGGAATGTAGTGGATATTTAAGCCATAAATGGCAAAAGCTTTTAAAATAGCAAAATGTCCATCTGATCGTTCTCCCTCGCATGCAGCCTTTAAATAAAAAACCCCATTGCACGTTCCACTCAGTGTTGGCCTACCATGGCTTACCCCACTTCACACCAGTCTTTTTTCACCTGTTCGTCGCTTTACTCATCCCCTTCTTCACCCCTCCCTGCCACACAAGACACATCAAGACCGGTTACATTGTGGACCTACTCCGCAAAAACTTTAAATTATACAGTATCGAAGGATTGACATCGTAAACATGTTTTTGTGAGGGCATTAAATTTGGTAGTTTATAGCTTGACGCAGCCTCCACCGTTGTAAATCTATCGGCCACCAGCATACAAACAAAGATAAACATTCCAACAGAGCAGGTTGATATTGATAACCGAACATGTCTTATACTTATACGTTTTTCAGCCGTTGGAATTTTCACTTTTATGGCCGGAGATGAAGCAAAGTCAATGAAAACATTTCAGCTACACTTGCTCCCTTCTGCAGTGCAAGGGTAAAAAAGTGCTTTTTGTTTTCAAAAATTGAAAGTCCAACTTCCGTCCGCCCACGCTCCGGTTATATTAGTGAAGCAGAGTTTGTATTATATGGGGTCACTTGATATCCTCAAGCCTCTAAGAGACGGTATATTGAAGGGGAAAAAGGAAAAAAATTGTCTAAAAAATCCTCTGACGTCCGCGCTTATCCTATATTAGAGAAATACTGTTCGCGCCCTAGGTCACTTGGTGCTCTATGTATTTAAAAACAAACTGTCTGAAAATCCCTCTGACGTCCGCACTTATCCTATATCAGCGAATCATTGTTTTTATCTGAGGTCACTAGCTCTAGCTGTCCCAGAACCCATAACGTGATCGTGTATTGAACAACAACAACAACAACAACAAAAAACAACAAAAACAACCCAACATCTGCGCTCATCCTATTTTAGTGAAACATCGTTCGTATCCCCTGGTCCCCTGGTGTTCTCAAGGCTGTGTATTTGTCGGGGAAAAGAAGCCCCATCAATTGTGTCCTAAAATCCCTCTGACGTCCGCGCTCATCCTATATTAGTGAAACACTGTCTGTTTCCAACATCACTTATTGATGTTTTAAAACTAAAACCGAGGCATTTAATAGTGAGCAGCGTAACCAGCAAATGTGTAAGACCCCATTTTCACCCATTCAGGTTCACAAAAACACTCACACAAACGAAACATATCGGTGTATTGTACCCTACGTAGTTTTGTCTTTGCTATAAGCGGGATATATTCTGCTAGTTCATCATAAAAAACCTTCTTGCTAGAAACCCAGAAATTGACTGGCTTGTATCTGTGTGTGTGTGTGTGTGTGTGAGAGAGAGAGAGAGAGAGAGAGAGAAAGAGAGAGAGAGAATGACTGTGACACGTCTCACATAGAGGAAATGGATGGATAGAATGAGATACAGAGAGACAGACAGACATGATAGACATGATTGATAGGTTAGATGAAGTTATATTAGTATCCAGTCGGTGGCTCTACCCGAGAGTCTGGTCTCTTCCCTAGGGTTTGTGTCAGTAGGCAAGTCATTAGGCTGACCATCTGCTTTACATGTGTTTATCATTCCATTTACTGCCTATGATGCCCTGGTCAGATGGTCAGCCATCTGCTGCCCTGTTCAGTCACAATCTTAACCCTTTCAATGTTAAGGTTATTTCTCAAACTACAAACTGGACATCAAAATCTTCTCGATGTTCCTATTCTTATACCAGATAAATCAGATTTCAATGAACTGACATAATATATTATGCCAAAAGCCTGACCCCGCTGTGAAAAGGTTAAGGCTTGAGGTTAGGGGCTACATTGGCGGTCCTTGCTTTATCTGAGATTACGGTTACGTTTGCTGTGAGAAATACATACCTCTGGATGACTCATTGGCTTACTTCTAAGGTCTCTAACTCAGGTGGCCCAGCCTGTTTCCAGTATTAGGTCGGCGGGAGGTACTAGTCTTCTGAATACAGAATTAATTGCTTTATCCCTAGAAAGGTAAAGAAACAACCGACTAGTTTGAAATGTGCTCTGGCCGTAATACTCGGCCAAACCGAGTTAGTCCGTTTATTAGAAGAGGAAGATGAATACGGAGATTAAGAAGAGGGAGAGAAAGAAGAGAGGAAGAGGAAGAGGAAAAAGAAGGAATAGAAGGATGTTTCAGCAATGCTACAATGCTTATCTTTTGTGAATTAGCATATTATTGCAATGCAATCCTTTTGTCAGGAAAAAACCTTATTTGTATAAATTACGCAATAGAGAATTGTATAATGGTGACATTGTTCGGACCTCGAGCCGGTTGCTTGATAATAAGATTAAACAAAGGGAGTGATTGATAGGCCAGTATATTATGACAAAGACAAAACAAGCGACGTTTCGACCAAAGGTCTTTATCAAGACAAACGAGACTTAACAATATAACAAAATAAACAAACAAACAAGCAAAAACTTAGCGTCGTATACTGGCCTATTAATCACTCCCTTTGTTTCACCTTTGATAACCACGGGCCTAGCGATCCCCTCTCTTTTACACCTTGATAATAAGACCTTGATACAGTTGAGACGTTTTGACCCGGAAGTCAACCTCTGAGTCATCCAGACATGCGCACTGTGCAGCTGGTCCCAGACTTAGACACTGTCAGGTGGACATGCCAGCAGACTAGGTAACCTGTCTACACTGTGACAGTCCACAATCTGTCTTTTATCCCAGTAGGTTGAGTCATGAAGTAATCGTCAAAAAAGAAAAAAAACTATCAAGCAAAGAAATAAACAAACAAAAGTAAAAAAACAACCTCCCTCCCCCCCCCCCCAAAAAAAAAACTCCCACAAAAAAAATACACAACCGAAAAACCCCCTGCACAAATTGTCCAATCCTGTCTGCCGACGTAGGTCTGTGTGTGTGTATGTGTGTGTGTGTGCGTCTCTGTGTGTGTGTCTGTATGTGTTCGTTTGTGTGTGAACTTTGTACACATCATAATGAGCAAAATCCCTGGGGGTTAATGGCAGGGACTGAAACTGAAAAAACAACAACCGCCAGTTCCACAGCTACCTCTATCTATCTGACTATATCTCTCTATCTATCTGTTTGTCTGCCTCTATGTATGTCTATCTATCTATCTATATATCTATCTATCTATCTATCTGTCTGCCTGTCTGTCTGTCTGTCTGTCTGTCTGTCTCTCTCTCTCTCTGTCACTCTCAGTGTGATAGGACTGTTCGGGAGCAGAGTCGCGGGAAGTATATGTTCGGATCTGACGACAGAGACTGTTTGGCCAAGTTCCAGAATTTCCAGTGGAAATCCATGTCTGTCTGTCTGTCTATAGACTCTGATTTTTTGGGGTTTTTTTTTGGTAGTAGTGGTGGTGTAGGTGGTGATGGTGGTGATGATGGTGTTGGTGGTGATGGTGGTGGTGGTGATGGTGTT
>JAUEKZ010206784.1:7500-10743 GCA_031471865.1 Melibe leonina
AGAATTAGACGCAAGGGGGGGGGGGGTCATGTCACAGTGACTCCGACCCGCCCTTGTCCTTGTGCCTGCAGGTTACAGGTCGGCCAGACAGGTAGTGAAGGTGTCATTACAACAGTTCCTGTCATTGCAGGTGTCATTACTTCAAAACCCGTGAGTCATTATCATTTAGATTACCTCGATCTCCAACTACAGGCTCATTTGCATAACCTAATACACGCCTTGCAATTTCCTGTCCGATTCATTTCCTTCCCAAAACAAACAAACAACAAGAACACCAGACAGAGCATGGTAACCTGAATGAAAGGGATTATTTCTCTGTTGCTTTCTCAATAATGAAGTTACACCCCTTTTCTATTTCACGCATGTTAAATATTGATCCAAGACATGAAGGTAGAGAAAGGGGTAAATGTGTGTGTGTGTGGGGGGGGGGGGGGTGTAGGAGGAGGAGGCGAAGGGCAAGACTATGTGTGTGTGTGTGTGTGCGCGCGTGTGCACACTCACACACACACACACACAGAAAGAGAGAGAGAGAGAGAGAGAGTTGCATGGGGATATTAGAACGATTAGGGCTACCGTTGAAGGGGACAGACGTTTGTCTTTTCATATCATGATTAATCCAACACACAGCTGTAACAAGCCAGCCCAACTTTTCTGTATTATGAATAGATATGCACACATTTACATACACACTACCTACAGACGCACGCACATACACCCCACCCATCCACACATCCACTAATCCACCCACATACACACATATATGCACACATACTTTACACTCTCAGAGTAGAGGCAGATACTGTACTTAGATAATATAATAGAGAAGGAACACCGTCTGTCAAACGGAGAACTAGCGATCCCTTCCTAATCCGTGTCAATTCATCGGGGATTCAATTACAGAATTACACACCTTGTGAATCGGTTTCCTATACGCATTGTCTATTCAACTACACATATTGTCTTTTTTACGCAAAGACATTAGATTCAACGACAGACATGTGTCACAAACCCGTATATCTATCAGAAAAAACGTAATTAAATTGATAACAACCCATAGGCAGAGCATAGGATATCTGCAGTTTGATTGACTTTTCTGTAAGCAAGACTTAAAACTTGATTCACTTGATGCCTCCATTTGACCGTGATGAATACGTCTACGGTCTATAATATTTTGGTTCGAAGAAAAAAATCTTCCAAAAAGCTAGCTTCAAATCTAAAGAGTCCCAGACATCGAAAAGATTTGTCCATTTTCAATGTTATATTTTTGAATGCCTAGTCTGAATCGATGTTATGCCAGTGTCAACATGGCATGTTCTGTTGTCTGCGGTATGTAAGGGCAGATTCATATTCCTTTCGACATTCGTTGTTTGACGATAGGATTCAGTTTCGGCGAAATTCGCCCTAAATGTTCGTGTTGGAAAATTGGTTGACATTGTTTATTAGATATTTGGACGCTTAATCTTTTACAGCATTCTGGCCGACTGCCCGTAGAGGTGAGGGGAGGGGGGGGGAGGATGGAAGATGGGGAGGGGAGAGGATGAGGAGAAAGAAGAAGGAGGGGGGGGGGTAGGAAGGGAAATCGGAAGGGCGCCTCATGTCTAGACAGATCTTGCTCCACCACTTTCGTCTCTCATTCTTTTCTCCTCCCCCACCCCCTTCCCCCTATTCTTTCCTCCCTTCCCTTAATTCTACAAGTACACAGACAAAGATCGATACTTGGGGGTAAAGTCTACGGTAATTCTGCTCAAAAGTGCCAGCCCTGTGGTAACCATTCCACAACAGACAACAAACCACTCTTCTGTTTAATACTCAATCTGTCACTTCAGCCTTACAGTTTTTTTTCTTTCCAAGGGGAGCAATCAGATCGTGCAACAACGGTTTTATATTCGTGCTTTGTATACACACGAACGTTAGTATTACAAATAACATCGAAGCTTTAAAAAACTCTTTACATAAGATCAAGAGTGATAAGAAATGTTTTCAAGTTTGTTTCGATGGGACATGCATTTTGGCAGTCTGAGTCCTTAGTTTATTAAAAATGTTTGTAGAATAAAGCAGCAGCAGCTGTGCATGAGGATGTAGTGTGATCCGCCACTGCCGCCATTTTGTTGTGACCCTGTGACGTCATAGGGTATCTATGTGTCCAGATCCAGACAGACGTCTGCATAATCTGTGTGCGTGTGTTTGTATGTGTGTGTTGTTTGGCCCGGGGTCAGAATATTGGATCGAAGCCAATCGGAGGTATCGATCGATCATCTTTACATCTCCCTTCCATCCCAACCCCTCTCCTTCCTCCACCACCCCCATCCCTTCCTCTTCGAGGGTATTGAAATTTGGAAGCCTCTAGAACGACCCAAGACTAGCATTTTTTTTATGTTGATTAAGGGAGATATCCGCTTCGATTGATATTGGCTCGCTTATCTTGATATAGAATATTTGTTGTTGTTGTAATGAAGACGGAGAAAAATGCATCACCCTAAATTCTCCGATGCCTGTGTTCTCGAACGTTCCAGAAACAGGCGTAGCCTCTGACGTCTCCTTAAGACAATTCACATTTTGGGCATTGCTCAGAATTTGTTTTGAAATAGCCGTTATGTTTGTTATTTATTGTAGTTATTATTTTTGATTTGGTCATCGTCCTAAATATCTTTAATAATCGTTGTTTTAGTTCGTATGCGCCTAATAGGCTGCAGATACCACTTAACGTGTTTCACTATATTATAGTCGACGGCGTCAGGCGAACATGGCATGATGTACACCGTGGCAATGAGTAGTTACGTACGTTGTAGTGAAGGTTTTATCGATATGTTACTATTTTGGTTCGTGTTTTCCTTAACACAAAGAGCTCAAAAACCAGAGCTTAGTAGAGCCTGTTTCATAACGGGTAAAGCCGGCGCTATATGCTAGGTATTTATTACGATTAATTATACGAGTCGTAAAAAAAGGGACAAAAAATTAACATGAATAGAATAATGGTAACAACTCGACTGCACAATGAAATAAATTAAAGATAATGTCATCAATTAATTAACTGTGAATTAATGTTTTCATCGATTTATGGCCAGATGTGCGGTGTAGGCAGACTGTAGGCCTACTTGATGTTAATACGCTTTCCGTCACTATGAGTTACAGTAGGGCATCTGATACACTGGTTTTACGATGGATTATAATACTGATAAAGAGTAGAGGAGAGGTCAAGGTTATCGCAATATAATTGTCAATTGTTGTGAATGTCTGTCGTCT
>JAUEKZ010206795.1:0-10743 GCA_031471865.1 Melibe leonina
GTTGATTAACATTGATGTGTAAGCAAATGAAAAATTGCCACTATTTGAGGACATTAAAGATTTATTATTATTATTATATGATATAAATTATAATATAAAACTAAAGATAAATATGAAAATAAATCGTCAACCTGATTGCATTTCCAAGCGCATTGAGCATGACAATGCTGTGGTAATGGGCTATACAAGAGTTATTTATTTATTATTATTATTATTATTATCATTTTATTCACATTCATGTTCATATCAACCTTATTTTTCTTATCAAGTACAAAAGTAATGGTTCAATCCTGCATTAATAAGTCAAATTTTGCTCCGTCCTACTACCTCATACCTCCACTTCCGGGACACACCAGAACACCACAGACCCGTCGCTGAAAAGAAGACGGAAGGATGGAAAAGACTATAAATAAATATACAACTAATAATGATATCAATCCTTTCACTGAAAAGAAGGACAACTAGATCTAACTAGATACATCCAAATCTTCAACATTTGCCTGTTCTTTTACCCAAAAAATCAGATTTCAGTGAACTGACGTAAAGTGGAGGCTTATATAGTGCTGATTTCCACGAATTGTGCTCATTGCGATTTACACTTTTTACTTTCCCCGGCCAACAGCAAACATTGAAACATATAGGACAAGACAAGTGCCTGTTAGGCATGTTACAATTTGTTTGTGGGACAAAGACACTGCTGGGTCCACAGTGGGGTTTTCTGGTCCCGGAAAAAAAAAATCCGCCTCTGAAGGGGATTGAACCCAGGACTTTCAGCACAACAGTCTGATGCTCTACCAACTGAGTAATTGCGCCCCCCAAAAGCCTGTGGCATATGTCAGTCCATTGAAATCTGATTTATCTGGTATATGAAGACGTAAATTTGGATGGAAGAGTTTGCATATATTCTATTTGGTTAGAATCAGACCCTGCTGTGAAAGGGTTAATGATAATAAAAATAATATTTATTTATGGTTGGCCTTTTCCATTGAGTTTCAGCTTCAGTTTGTTTCTTAAATAGGCCATGAAGTCAAAACACACATGTCTACAAGAATCAGAATAACAATAGAAAATGATTATGATACTAATTACAGACAATAATTGCCAAGATTAATTCATTGTCACAGAATGATAATAAATATAACAAGCTTTGAAAATATTTTTTTCTAGATAAATATATACACACATTCTCATGTGCACACTCTTTCATATTCACAATCAACATGAAGGCTAAAGACTGGGGAAGATTGATCAGACTCATATTTTGCTACTTGAAGAGTTTTTGCCGTTTATGGGTTAATTATATCCAATCCTTGCAAATATCATTCCTAAAAAAGATCAGGATCCAGAGTTATTCGTAGTTTTTAAGAGCTACTTCATTGGAAGAATGAGTGTTTTGAAATCTTAAAAAGTTGTTTTTCTCTCAAAACCAGAAAAGGGTGACTGATTGTTCATTCCCTGTAGCCTTCACTAATTTATTGAGAACAGCTTATGGTGAACGGTTTTCATATATTTCTCAGTTATGTCACTTTTCCATGGGACGACAGGAAATATATTAAATATCCATAGACAAATTAAACTGCTTCATTGCTACTTTTTGTCAAACTTTAAATAATATGCAGCAGTGCAGAAATGAGTCAAAGCCAAAGAAAGCAGAAAAATGAAAAACAGAAAAACATAAAATTTACCAGAGTTGGGATCGAACCCAGGACCTAGCTAAGGCACCTATCGCCTGGCCGATAGTACGAGACAGCGAGCTAACCACTTAGCCATCCACTTCTCCCCCGGGTTCCATTTTCCATTTTTCTGCTTTCTTTGACTTTGTCTCGTTTCTGCACTGCATAATATTATTTCAAGTTGGACTCATTTCTTGTGATTTCCAGTGCTTGTTCCCCACTTTTCTGTCACTACTTTTAGGGATGCTCTAAATAAAAAAGAAATTATTTACCAGTCCATACTACTAACTAGTCCTTCTACCAACCCAACCCCTGAAACTGAAAAATCCTATTCATCCCAGCCCTAAGCATTTCATCCCCGACAGTGAATTATTTACTTACTCAAACACAAAAATTTCCTTTGGTTTTTGATCCAGGTTGTATTTTCCTCTCACATGAAGCGTATCTTTAGCATCTGCAGATACACATTCATGTATACATAATTCATTAGATTAGATACACCCGCATACATAATCAATTTTTTCATGGGTTTCCTTTTTTCAGGTCATATCAAAGGCAAAGCTCTCTAAACAAGTTAACATACTGCAACACAGGGATAGACGGACGCCTCAATCATTCTGAATTTTAAGGGGACACAGTTGTAAAAAAATTTAGGCTGGCTGTCCTGATGAAAAAAAATCACATCATTTAAGCCTTTAATTGCTAAGGACATCAAACTCTTCAAGATTTACTTGTTCTCATACCGGATAATTCAGATTTCAGTGAACTGACATAAGCCAAAAGCCTGAAATTCGGGCGTTTGGCATATACAAGTTCACTGAAATCTTATTTATCTGGTATAATAACACATCATTTCTCAAGATTTTGCATATTTCAGTTTGATTAGAATTGAGACCCCCCAGTTAGTGAAAAGGTTAGATTTGGTAACTTTTTCTTTTGGTGATTGTCCCAAAAATATAGGTATATTTCCATAAAAATACAGATGATTGAAAGCACTGTGATAAAGGGACAGGGAGGGAGAACAAACAACACTGGGGCTTACCTGTGGGCAGTTCCCCAATTGCATAAAGGCCTTGTTTCATCAGAATATTCTTGAAGGATTCTATTTTGATCTCCTCCGCCAAAGCGTAAGCCACCACGTTATTCAACTGGCGAGTCTTCTTGGAACAAAATGAAAAAAAATTTTTTTATTTTTTTAAAGAAAATAAAAAATGAAAAATATTTCAAACACTGTGCAATGCAATAGAAATTCAAGATGAAGAGATTGGGGTGTTGGGATTGGGGAGGGCTTGGATAAAAAGTAAATCAATTACAGGAAATGAGTTAAATTAAATTGGTGGAAATGATGATATGCAATGCAGAATCGAGACAAAGCAAAGAGAGCAGAAAATTGGAAAAACAGAAAATGGACCTGAGAGGGGATCCATCCCGGGAAACTGCCACGACACCCATCGCCTGGCCGACAGCATGAGACAGCAAGTTTACCAATTTGACTCATGCCTTGTGATTTCCTATGCTTGCTCCCTGCTCACACTTAAACCTTGTTAAACCACCACCTGTTATACCACCATACTCGCCTACTGCCAACATCTTTTCGAGAACATTTATGACTTGCATACTTCTCGTTATACTGCCAACTTTTTTTCATACAAAAGGCCCTACCCCTTGGATAATACGCTCTAGGCGCTTTTATATAAAAATAAATCATGTAATACTTTTATACATAGGTCTACAAGCTTTTAATTAGGTAGAAAGAGGCAAAAGATTAATCTTTACATTGATGAGTTTGGTTGTCAATAGCTCTCTACATTTTATCAATTTACAGTGGAACCCCTGGATAGCGACACCCCTGAATAACTACAACCCCTGGATAAAACCTCTTGACCCCCCGTCCCCTTTTTTTTGTTATATATTATTAGTAACCATTGAAAACCCCTGAATAACGACAACCCTGGATAACGACATAATTTTCTGGTCCCGGGCAATGTCGCTATCCAGGGGTTCCACTGTATTTCTTTAAATTCTATAACACTTACCTTCCCCTCATCATGAATTTTGGGCACTTTCTTCCTGAGTGATCGCTTCACAAGCAACGCCGATTGATTCTTTACCACATTTGTACTGGCACTACCACTTTTAGTCGCATACGTAGACACAACCATCTTATTACCATCTTGTGTTGTTTTCGTCATATCTGTACAGATTTTCTCTTGACCTAAAAGATTTCTTTCAAACAACTTTGTTTTCACGTTTGTACAAAACTGTCTTTTCGTCATTGAGAACTTAAATGACTTTTTCGGTGAAATGGTATTCAAACCGGACATGGGTGATTTTCTGTCATAGAATTCTGAGTTTATCAAAGAGGATTGGGCACTGTGTGATTGCGTTGCATTTTTATTGCACAACGATGAAGACGCAAGGAATCTCTTTCCAATAGGGTAAAATTCACTGACATCCACTTTACGTACTAGAGAGATTGGAGCAGCATTGAAGAGTTTTAGAACTCTCAGTTTTGCCATCGTCAGAGACTTGATGTTTTATCTGTAAAAATAATCACATATTTGTTTTTATATCTAATAAAAAGAGAACGAAAATGATACATGATATCTAGATATCTGTTGAACACAAAAAAATAATTTCTCTTCAGTCATTTCTAAACAGGATGAAATATACATACGTAAACTTTAAGTTTAAGTGAACTCTTAAAGAAGAATTTAGGAAGGCTTGGGTTTATTTTTACAGTTATTTACGGTCAGAATCGTCAAATTTTATATCATTCTATTTTTTTTTTACCTTACATTTAAACTTTAAAGAATCGATTCAATAAACGAAGTGGCTACAAACACTCATATGTTGTTAGACCCACAGGCTACAAGTACTTATTGGGGGTTCCCATCTGCAACTCTCCATACTGAGTCCTCTGACACAGTTACCAGGTGGTCTTGTAGTTAGGTATTTGCTCTATAACCGTGACAGCCTTTTTTTAAATCTTTTAATTCATTATTATAACGGAGTCGCTATCTTATTCTGGAAATATTGACACGGGGCAAAATTTAATTCGTACTCCAATTTTTTTAATTTAAAGCTCTGAAGAAATACCTAGATAGCTAAATACAACACCAGAAAAAGTTCATCACAACACCAACACTTA
This sequence comes from Melibe leonina, assembly GCA_031471865.1. Taxonomy (NCBI): domain Eukaryota; kingdom Metazoa; phylum Mollusca; class Gastropoda; order Nudibranchia; family Dendronotidae; genus Melibe; species Melibe leonina. The sequence goes on from JAUEKZ010206795.1 coordinate 4,825, forward strand.
AGAAATATTGCTATCGGTCGATAATTCATAACAACACTATGATTGTGAAACTGGGAACTAACATGTATGCATTCGGAATTCAAAAGTACAATCGGAAAGCACTTCGGTTTGTCTATTTTGTTGTTCTAGGGGTTAAAATGGTGATTTTGAAGTCTAAAATCATGATCGAGACAACGGACAAGTCCTTTGTTCGTCCGAGGTAAAATGGGTTTTTCAGCTCATTTTTATCTATCTATCGACTGAAAAACCATATTTGGAAGCTAGAGACTTTCATTCTTTTAAAAAGAAACTTCTTTCAAACTCAAATCAGAGAAAAAACTTCTTAAATGAGACAAGCGACACATGCGATCATACCGAAAGGATCTTTGAAGAATTATAATTATAGTAATGAGTGCCACCCTTGTGTAACAGCCAATGAAAACCGTGCTTTAATAGAGGACTGCATGACGTCGTATGATTCCCTAAAGTGCATTCTCATATTTTTCGGAAAATCAACTGAGACACCCTGTTCTTCAACACAACAAACAACATAAACAATATAACCTGTTGTGGGGCACATGTGCTTGGAGCCAAGCAACTAGTAAATGCTTTTAGTCTGTGGGTCTAGAAACACCTTAAGTCTTTGTAGCCTGTGAGTCTAGCAGCACTTAAGTGTTTGTAACCTCTTCCTTCGATGAATTTGACAATCTATTGACTTGAGAGTTAGTGTAAGTATTAAATTGGTCAAACAGATAGTATTATATATATAAACTTTCCAGTTAAGAGATTCTACTTTTTTAATCTTATTTATTAGACTAGATATTTGCCAGCAGTACATCAGTGTTGCTTTTATCTAGTAAACGTTCTAAGAATGGACTTGATTATTTAACAGGCCTAAGCTCAATGTCCACAGGAATTACCCATGTTGTCCCAGTGGGCAATGAGTGGTAGACTAAATCTCTTCTCGCCCTAGAAGATTACGAAGTGCCAAAACAGGACTCCAACCTGGTGCGTTGGGTTGCCTTCTCAAGGCGTCTTCTCCCAAAAAATAAATAACAATGAGCTGTCAATAATTTACATCATCTATCATTTTATGACCAATAGCAAAACCAGTCTCTGATCAAAACCTTTACAAACCTCAAGACAACACAACACAATGTATTGCCTTTGTCCTGAGTAGACAGAATTAGAGGTTTATTTAGACAAATTCCTCTTAGAACATTGAAATCTCTCTCTCTAGTCCTATGTCTGCATTTAGCTAGATACATCAAGTAAATTTTAATTAACAATGACGACCTTTCATTAGTAGAATGTTTAAGTTAAGCCCTGGATCCATTTTTTGTTGTAAAACTCACTCACTATAACCTTTGAGATTTGCGTCAGATCCACTTTCACTTTTGTCTTCAGGAAGCAGACATCTTGATTTGGAATTTGGTTGCTAGAGTGGAGCTCTTTTGGTTTAACTTTTGACCTTTGACCATAGAGCTAATACTACAATAATTAGACACACAAAATCAAGGGAGCTAACCTCTTTGCCTTTGACTTGTCTATTTTGAGGGGTACCTGATACCTACGGACAAGTTCAATCCAATAGTTCTTCAAAAATGATTATGAAACTGCATCGACCTACGTGTTAGTGTTAACCCTTTCACAGCAAGGTCCGACACTAACGTAATAAAATATTCAAGATTCACTAGATAAATTAGATTTCAGTGGACTAACATAGTGTGCCAAAAGGCCATATGTCACTCCAGTGAAATCTTACTCTTAGATACTTATCTATTGTAATAAGAACAGCCACATTTTAAAGATTTTCTTTTTAATTGCCTCGCCCCACCCAGGTGTAAAATAGGTAGCAATCCACAATTAGGGTTGGGTAAAGTCATCGGCGATGTGTGTTGGCTTCACGCTACAGAAACCAGGATAAGCACAGGCTCCATGGATCACTAAGCTCTAAAGGACTTACTCATTATTAATGTAGTGTAGTAGTCTACTATTTACTACTACTACTCTCTTTGTCTGTTTGTTTGTTGAGAGTTCCAAGGCTCTCTGAATTGCTGAGGCCATATAAGCACCAAAGGATTAAGTAGGAAAATATGCTTTAAAAAAAAACAACCAGACTTTAAACCATGCCAAAGACGATTAACAAAGAAGCGATTTACAATGAAAAACAAATCATCCCTAAGAAAAGGTGACAATGAGATTATTTATAATTATCTCTCCCAAATAATATACATGATAGTTGATAGTGACAAACAAACAGATACTAGCCACCTTTCACACCATGCATTATGGGACAAGGAGACCAGGGATATTCTACCGCCCTTTGTGTATGAAAGTATGATGTCCTTCAAGATAACAAGTGACTCTGCAGATACGTACCGTATCACAATAGAGAACGTGGCAGGGGGAGGGGTGGGTGGAGGGCGAGGAGGGGTGACAAAAATCGGTTGGGTCAACAAGCAAGATTAAAACTGAGCTAACGTCAAGTTGCATGTTCAGATTCATCAAAGCTAAGGAAATAACTCAGGCTTATTCAGCAAATCACATGATTTTAATTAATTTTTTTTTTTTTTGTCCATGGTTTCTGCCGTATTTGTCAAAACAAGCCATTGCTAACAGTCCCTATCTAGAGCATCGAGCAGCTAAATTCTGTACTAATTCAGTCCCAAAAAAACTAATCTGTCTTGGATAGAATGAGCTTGATTTTAAGAATCAAACATGGTGGCTCACGATGTCCAGTTTTTTGGTGCTGAAGTTCTTTCTCACTCACTCACTCACTCACTCACTCACTCTCTCTCTCTCTCTCTCTCTCTCTCTCTCTCTCTCTGTGTGTGTGTGTGTGTGTGTACTATTTTGGGAGCACCGGCACATGTAGAGAGTAGAGAGGAGAAGCAGAATTGGCACCCACCAAAGACGCCCGCCGACAACACGCTAATAAGATAAGATTATATAAGACTAGCAACCCCGATACAGGTTCGCTGAAAATAAAGAATATATTATTGTAGAATAACAAACACCTGTTTGTTTCCAGTCTTTTGTCATGGAGGTATATATAGAGCAAAAAACAAGAGCAGTGAAACTTGAAACATTCGAGCCTCGGTACAGTCAGTACCAATCAAAAAGGTTAGCTCCCTTGATCTATTAGCTCTATGTACCAATGATGACTTAACGTGTTAGTTTTTTGGGTGTGCAATTTTTTTGTTCTGTTCTTCTTCGTCCCGTCACTAAACAAACAAAAGTAGAATGGTGACAAAAATCTGATGGTGTTTGGGGTTAAAATATATTCGTTTTCTTTAACAACTCCTCTCAAAGAGCCAATTTTAAATCAATTTTTTATTCTTGCACTTCGGCGATAAGGATTTTTTGCATTTAAGTTTCAGTTTCTAAATCGATTTGCAGCGACCAGGAGGCGGCGCCTTTCACACACATACACAACACACACACATACATACACACAGAGTTTTTTTTTTTTTACTTTCAGATATAACGAAGTATGTAGTCAGTGCGCGTGTGTGTGTATTTGTGTGTGTGTGTGTGTGTATTTGTGTGTGTGTGTGTGTGTTCGGACGTGGAATGTTTTTACGGTGTTTCATAGAATGATAGACACTGTTACTGTTTCATTCATCTTGACATTCACATATCAGGCACTGTGTCCCTGGGTGCGTCTTGTAACCATCCATCCCACAATTCAACTCGCAGACAATGGCGGCACATGCCGTGGTGGTTGGGGGTGTGCTCTGTGTTCGTGTCGTGTCAGGGTTTGTTGGTGTGTTACGGTGTGGTTGTGTAGATTGGTGTGTTGGTGTGGTATGGTATATTAGTGTGGATGGAGACTGTGTTGATGTGGTATGATGTGTTAGTGTGGAATGGTGTGTTAGTGTGGTATGGTGTGTTGGTGTGGTGTGTTGTGTTGGTGTGGATGGGTGTGTTGGTGTGGTATGGTGTGTTGGAGTGGTATGGTGTGTTGGTGTGGTATGGTGTGTTAGTGTGGTATGGTGTGTTGGTGTGGTATGGTGTGTTGGAGTGGATGGAAAGTGTATTGGTGTGGTATCGTGTGTTGGTGTGGTGTGGTGTGTTGGTGTGGTATGGTGTGGTAGTGTGGATCGAGAGTGTGTTGGTGTGGATTGGTGTGTTAGTGTGTGCGTTGGTGTGGATGGAGAGTGTGTTGGTGTAGATGAGGAATGTAATAAAAGTGTGCTTTGAGGGACGGTCGGGGCAGCCGTCAGTGTTGTACTTGTGGAGCTGTTTGGGTCGAGGGAGGAGGACCTGGAGGCTGTGATATTACCACCAGGTGTTGTAGTTGTTGGTGTGGTGATGGAGAAGTGGGTGTGGAGGTCTGTATTCCCTGATGATGAAGCGGTTGTCAGCTGGCGAGGCGGTGTTGCCGTATGTGAATGTGCTGTTGATTCAAGTCTGTTCGTCGTCTTCTGAAGTGGTGTCGTTGCTTTGGGTGAGGTTGAAAGGGGCGTTTTCATTGCTGCTGTTAGTGCTGTTATCGGTAGGGGAGTCTTCGTTGTCAGTTTGCTGTTTGTTGATAGATGTATTGTTGATGTTTCTGTGAATGTTTTCGTCACGTCAGTTGTTGTTGGAGGATTGTTCGACGTTGTCATTGTAATCCTTGGCGTCGTTGCTATGGTTGTTGTTTGTGTTAATGATGATGATGATGATGATGCTGTTGTCGTTGGGTGTGCTTTATTTGTAGTCTTGACAGTTGTTGATGCTGCACTGGTTTTCCCTGCTGTGGTGGTGGTCGACGTCGTAGTTTTTGTCATTGTTGTCGTCGTCGTCTTCAACTTTAAATCTTTCCGTGGGATTTGACAAATGAAGGATCTTTTTTGGCTAAGGACGCCGGTGTGATCGCTCTGGCACCGGAAGTCGTACCATCCGCCATTTTTAGGATCAAGAGCCACGCAATCCTCCACAAAATGTTCGGGTTGGAACAAATAGTTGCCATCGGCGCTGGGACCTTGTAGGTCAGCAAAGTTGTGAAACTTTAGAGGAGATTTGTCTTGCCACACAAAGTGTCCTTCCTCCTCCAAATCACTCAGCCCGATCCAGACCGGATGTTCTACTTTCAGCGTATCCTGGAGGACACGGGTTAGATTCCTGTTGGTAGCCATGTCAGGGATTGTGGCCAAAGTGCCGCCCACCTGTCGACAGACTGTGATAGCACCGGTATAATTTCTCCGCCAATTCAGGGGAGATAAGTAGCAATGACGATCTCCCACTGTGTAGTAGAAGTGGTCTTGGAGTTGATTTGATGTCTCTTGGCAAGCAGTCTTGGCCAAGTCATCTTGTCCTAGAGAGAGAAAAAGTGTAGAATAGTTAATTAGACTTAGTGAACTTAGTGAGTGCCATACTCAATACATGCGTGTCGGTGATCAGAAGTAACAGTCCTAATTGTACCAGGCATACGGCATAGTGTGGTAGGTTGCCATTACTGTCGACGTACCAACAGACCTGATTGTACCAGGCATACGGCATTGTGTGGTAGTTCAGTTTTCATAGCTTTCGACGCTACCTTTACTTTCACAAGAGAGACCAAGCTCCTCATTTTCTGCAGGGTGGACAGGAAGGCCCTGCAAAAATAATTCTTTCTGGGATCGACACAATGATTCAGAGCTGAGTGAAAGTCAGAAGCTGTACCGACTGGGCTATCGGGCCGACGTGAATTGGTCTACGTAGTAAAATAATCTATACTTGAATAGAAAGTTTCTTTTATGAGTTGTCCCCCAATGGAAATGTGGAAATGTGTCATTTGTGACCCATAGTTGTCCCCCAATGGAAATGTGGAAATGTGTCATTTGTGACCCATAGTTGTCCCCCAATGGAAATGTGGAAATTTGTCATTTGTGACCAATAGTTGTCCCCCAATGGAAATGTGGAAATTTGTCATTTGTGACCAATAGTTGTCCCCCAATGGAAATGTGGAAATTT
>JAUEKZ010206806.1:0-10743 GCA_031471865.1 Melibe leonina
TCTATGTAATTCTTTTTGGTGTCTGATCATTTGCTAACACTAACAGAGTCGAGTCTTGCTTTTGTGTCATCTAAATGTTCCTGCCTCAACACATATATCAGATTTATATTCATTATTCTTGTGTGAGAGTTTTCTATGTAATTCTTTTTGGTGTCTGATCATTTGCTAACACTAACAGAGTCGAGTCTTGCTTTTGTGTCATCTAAATGAAAATGTTCCTTCTTCAACTCAAATGTCATATTTTCACAGAATAGCAGACAATACCAAGCCGATTTCATAGTAACTCAGGTTTATCTACCCCTTCTTTTCCTCCACAGGTGATTGCATTGATGTTGGGAATAATTGCCCTGTTTACCTTGATGCTATCGGTTTCAGCCTCCGCTTGGTTAAAAGCAGACGGGGAGCGCGAAGGATTGTGGGAAAGGTGCAATTACACCGCCCCACAGATGATCGACTGCGATATGGGTGATTACAGAGGTAATGGTGTTTTCCTTTTAATAATGAAGGCAATTACTAGGCTACACTTTAATGATTAATAACCTGCGTAAGAAATAAATTTCACCGTCAACAACAACAACAACAACGAAAGCAAGAACAACAAAATAATGATATCCAATGTCTCTGTGCCCACTACGATAAGGATTTCTAACACAATCTATAAAAGAAAAATTCATTGCTTTTGGCACAATTTAGTTCACTGAAATCCAAAGAGGTTAGCTCCCTTGATTATTAGCTCTGTGCTAAAGTCAGATTTATCTGGTTTTTAGAAAAGGCACATGTCTACCAGTTTTGATGTACCTATCTATTTATTAGTTTGATCCATCCGTCTATAAGAAGAGAAGAAATATCCTCTCGCACACATGAGATCTGTCCGTCTGTTTATCCGTCGGTCTGTCTGTCTGTCTGTCTGTTTGTTTATGTCTTTTCACTGCTATAAAATTGTTAGAAACTGTTGGCTAATTTCGTATTCATACTGAATGAAAAGTAAACATTAAGTAAAGAAGAAGGTTGTTATTTCAGCATGTTAATCGATGCTGACTACTGCATATTAAATACTTACATGATGTGTTTCTTGGCGTTGACTGTAAGAGTAAGAAGATGCTTGAAGTTGTTATTCCATATTGATCAGCCACGTTTTTAATTCAGTTTGGTGGATCTGATAAGCAAACGTGGTGCATATTTATCATGTTTTCAAAGGCGAAGCTCTTCTGACAAAATTAATTTTCTGCCACACAGAGATAAACGGAAGGCTCACACGAATATCTCAGAGAGTCACAGTAAACTGGCACCGGACCAACCAGTCTTAGCACTGTTTCCATAACGCAGAGCGCCTGACGGGACAGCTGCTTAAATACAGGTTTTAACCCTTTCCATGCTAAAGACACCACAATCCCCAAGACTTTCCAGTTATTGATAAATCAGATTTCAGTTAACCGACATTGCCAAAAGCCTGAAATTAAGGCTTTTGGGATATATGTCAGTTCACTGAAATATGATTTATCTAATATGAGAACACGCAAACTTGCATTTTTGGTATGACGCACTTTCGGTTCCAAGACGGAAGCTCCACCGATTGAACGAAGGAGTCGGTCTTAAACATTTCACACCGTGGTCAGATTATAGCCAAACAGAATATGCAAAATCATTTGAATTCTTGTGTTTTTAGTTGACTGACGTATGTCAAAAGTCTGAATTTCAGGGTTTTGCCATAATAATATGTCAGATCACTGAAATCTGATTTATCTGGTATAATAACACGTAAAGTTTGGAAATGTTGTATATATCCGTTGTGAAAGGGTAAAATGGTTTAAAGACGAAACAAAAGCCAATCTTCTCTATAACATGTTATCCAGCAGTGTACTATGATAAAGGATGATAACACAAATAGCAAATCTACCAGGTATGTTTAATATGTTCAGACAATAATTATCTTGTATTATTCCACAGCACCTGGTAAGAAAACCCTTTTCAATTTTTTATAATAATGTTTTGTTCTCATTTTTTATAGCTTGTATCTTTTAAACTCACCAATTTAGTTGATAATGTGCTTCAGCAACGTGAGAATATTCTGTTGGATAGACCAGTTAGACAAGATGACAATGCTGTTTTGAACAAAATTTAGTTTTCCTTACTTTTTATACATATTATGAATATTTTATTGCTTTTCAGTGGATTATTTAGACGGAGTGATTTTCTTTTAATCTCACGGCTTACAATTTTTCTTTATTTCCATGTATTTTTTTCTCTCAATGTATCTAGATAATCTTTTATTATAGTGTTTTTTCTGTGTGTTCGTTTTATTTTGTATCTTTTTTTCAAAAATCTCGATGGCACATATTGTTTCTTTCGCTTTTTATACCAACGTATCAAAGTGATCTTTGCTACGTACACATATAAAATCCACGTAGATATTGTGACTTAGCAAGATGTTGTTTTTAGTTTTAGTCTCAGCTCATGTTTTTGATTAGGTAACCGTGCGAATAGAGTTATCATTATCCCATGATATGATAGAAAGCATGCCATTTTTATTATTAGAGTTGTTGCACTGCCTTTCTTGTGTACAAGCACATTTTTAAGCCCTGCAAAGCTTGAATAGCTATTTCAAAATTCTACCTTAAATTTCCTTACTTTTTCTTCCTAGTTAATTAGTGTAAAACACACTAGTGCCTCGTCTGTATAATTGTGTTTATAGTTATATGATACGTGATTAGTTCTCAGAGGCTCCTCCTTTTTATGGCCCACCTCCTCCTCCACCACCTCCTTTCCCTCCTCCTGCATATGATCCCCCTCCTCATCATCATGCTGCTGCTACCACTTTTTCTTTTTCTTGTCCTATTTGTATTGCTTTAATTGTTAACAACAGTTCTTCATGCAGAAAATGTTTATTATCAGATCTTCACTTTTTTCTTCTTCTATATTTATTTCTCCTTCCATCTCCTCATCCTTCTCCTTCTCAGCTTCCACCACCTTCTCCTCCTCCTCTCCCTCTTATTTCTCCTTATGTTTATGTTACAGCGTCCCCCCCCCCCCCACCCCCTCTCTCTCTATTTCTCTTTCTTCGTACACACCACACTGTCCCCCACGTCCTTCTTCTCTTCACCTTTCTTTGATGGAAATACTTTTTCAATCCCCCCCCCCCCCGCCCCGCCCCGTCATACATCATACTTTAATTTTAGAGAGAGGGGTGTCACATAGTTTGAATAGTATACCATAAGGTCAAGACAAAGTTAGAGCACCCTGACAAGACTAAGAAATACGCCTTCGTATCATGACAATCCGGGGAATATTTCCTATCACACCAACAAGTTAAAAGTTACACTAATACTAGATTGCTCAGGTGAAACATTGAACAGTTTGAGAAATGTTTTGTTTTCCCTACTAACTTCGCATTGAGTGCCTAATGATCTTGTATCGTCTAGATTTGTTATCGTTTTAGTATTGATTGATACAGCCCTGTACGTCTTTTTTCTTTAATAAATCAAAAGTAAGTTGGGAAAATAAAACATAAAGGAGAGAGTGAGAGAGGGAGAGAGAGAGAGAGAGAGAGAGAGAGAGAGAGATAGACTACTATTACTACTACTACTACTTCAGCTTTTCCTCCTCTTCCGACAACTACTTCTACTACAAAAACGAATAACAGCACCACCACCACCATTACCACTAGTATCACCATCACCATCACTGATATTACTGCTGGTCTGTTGCTATAGACAATTTCACTGTTCCACTACACCTTCAATATTGATTATGATACAAAAACATACATAACGACGACGATAAAGATGTTGTTAATGGTGATGATAATGATTATTATGATAATGATAGTGATGATGATGATGATGATGGTGATGCTGTTGCTGCTGCTGCTGCTGATGATGATGATGATGATGATGATGATGACGCGATGATGATGATGACGATGATGATGACGATGATGATGGGAAGGTATATTATTATTAGTTGCCTGGTCCCTAATGAAGAATTGGGTATGTAGACATGATGGCGGTGGTTTAAAATTTCCAGACACTTTTAACACACGTACCATTGTAGTAAGTAATTTACTTTTTTTTTTAAACTCATTCCCGTTTCTTCCTGTGACAGAATGGATGCTTGCCTGCAAAGTGCTTTGTATGATTGCTCTGGGTGTCACCCTCATCTCCATCATTGTTACGGCACAAGCCTTGAAAAACGACAATTTCAGAGTGAAATACAAACTGTACTGGGCTGGCCTGGTGCTATTTTTCATTTCCAGTAGGTATTAGTAGATACCTGTGAATCATGAGTCAAACTTGAGATAATGGGCAGTGCAGAAACGAGACAAAGCCAAAGAAAGCAGAAAAATGAAAAAAAAAAAAAAAAGAATGAAATAAAATTGAGTCGACCAGAGCGGGGATCGAACCCGGAACCCAGCTACGGCACCTATCGCCTGGCCAGCAGCACGACACACTGAGCTAACCACTTAGCTCCGCTCCCCTAGGATTCCCAGTGTTTGGTACCCACCTCATTGTCCTTACATCTACTATTTGGCCTGTTTACCTGTTTAGTGATGATGATAAGTTAATTCATTATTTTTTTCCAATACCTGGTAATCATACCCTTACTCCTCATCCCTACATCTGACAAAATAAAATAATCAAAACCAGCTTTTGATATCATAGAATAGGTACGTTTATTATGTGTAAAAGGATTTCAATTTGTTTTGTTTTTGCTATGTATGTTCTTTTATTGCACAAACCTACCACTGACCAGACCAAAGCTAGCATGTTGGATATTTTAAAGTTGTAATCACATATTATATGCAACACACTTCATTTATTAACATTTATCAACAGTCTATTAAAAAAAATGCCTGAAACTAGATTAGTTGTGATAAGACTTCATGTTTCATCATATATCTAGGCTAGGGGTAACTTTTGATGATACTTATAATGATTGGCTATTTAGCAAATATAGAGAATCCAAATTGTCTGTTCACTTTGATATATTCAGTTCAATATTATTATTATTTGTTTGTTTGTAAATCTGTTAGAACCTAGATAGTTGACTGAATACTTGTACGTTCACACCCAATCTTCATCACCAGGTGGCATAGAGCTCATTTCCCTCATCATCTTCCCAATTGAGTTCTTGGATGAAATCCAATCAAGAGAAAACATTGACTGGAAGTAAGTAGCTGTGAAAGTTGATGGCCAGTTCAAGTCTGAATGCAATTTTATTTTTGATAAATGAAGAAATAAATAGAACCAAGCACTTTGTTCAGTCAATATGAACACCATATGTGGCCTAAAATAATCATGGATACTACTTATCAGTACAGGTATTCAATTCTGAAATCTCTTTCTCTATTTGATAAGGAGCATAATGATGCCATTAAGTATCCTATGAAAATTAATATGTAGGTGTGGCGGCCTAATTAATTGCTAAGCATCACTAACCTCAGCACAAAAGAGTAAATCCCAATTAGCAGCACTGTAGTTTTTTTAGTTTTTTGGCAAGGAAATATACTTTTCCAATTGCCTCCCTCCACCTAGGTGTAAAAATGAATATGAACCCGCCTGTTGGGCAAGGAAAGGCAACAAACCAGTATCCAGTCCTTAGTGTAGCAATGATTGCTATTTGTCTGTTTCATGCTACGCAAATCATGATAAGCTCCAGCTCAACAAGCTCTAAAGAATTTGCTTACTACAGTCTTTTTTTCCTTTTTCCACTGAATCACATATTTTTCTCTTTTTCATGATGTCCGATAGTTTTGGCTGGGCCTACGTGATTGGATGGGGAGCTGCTGTCTGTGACTTTGGAGCAGGAATTCTCCTCCTGTTGGACCGTGATGCTGAGGAAATTGTATACAAAGAGAGAGTTGTGCAGGAAGAAGCAAAAAATGGCATTGAAGCCAGTGAAGATGTTTGATGCAATTTCTGCTGCCTTAAATGATTTAAACCATGTAAAAATGATTACGTACAGCACAAAATATATTTTGAAGCTGTTAAATCATTTTAAAAGTTTGCAATCTGCAATACCCTTTGGCAATTAAGAAATGAGGTTACATAGGTAATCATTTCTCCATTTCAAAATATCTAAGTCTAAGTTTGTATAAAATTTTTAAAATTTGAATTCAGCAAATGGTTTCAACAACTGGCAAGGCAAACTGAGCCTCCTGTAAAATAGAAATAGAATAGAATTATCTTTACCCAGGCAATAAATCTTCTTCTTACTAGTTTTCAATCATCCAAAAGGAATTTCTTTTGTTTGAAATATTGTTTGCATCATGAAATATTAAATGATATTGTGCTATTTGTAAAAAGAATTGAAAAGAGTACAGCTATGTCAATACAAGCTAATGGAAATTTGAAATATGACAAGATTTCCATTCAATTAAAATTCCAGGAAATTATTGTTTATGTAGATAGGTATGCATGCTCTTTGGCATAGGGATTTACTAAGTCATCCTTCATTCTCTGTGTTGATCATCACAAAATATTCAATAGTGACTACGGTATAGAAGAAAACTTTAAAAAAGACTCACAAACAAATGCTTAAAAATTTGTTTTATTTTATTACCAAAATTTTCATTATTATCATTTAACGTGTATTTTGTTGAGAAACCATAAGAGTTCGCAAATGTAAACTTCATAGTGACCAAATGACCTGGACGAGGAATATCATTTTTTACTTTACATCTAACTTTACATGACTTAGGGAAAGTTCATTTTTATTGTGTAGGCTAGTACTATTATCAACTCATCCTATATCAAGTGTGTCTTCCAAAGCTCAACCATATTTAATTTAACTCTTTCACCACAGGGTCTGATTCTAAACAAACTGGAAACATGCAAGATTATCAACATTTGCCTGTTCTTAGCTCAGATAAATCAGATTTCAGTAATTGGCATAATATGTCAGTCCACTAAATTCTAATTTATCTGGTCAAAGAATTCATAAGTTTTTAAGTTTTTACATTATCTGCTTGGTTAGAATCAGACACTGCTGGGAGAGGGTTAAGGTATGAAGCAGCAAGATGACTGTGCTGTCTTTGAACTTTCTACCTCCCTAATATAATTGTTTACTTGTTTTGAATTAAAATATTTGTTTGTTATGATTGCATTATTTCATGATTCCATGATATTGTACCCTGATCTTCATTTTGCTGTGCAATTTTATTTTTTTTAAACATTCAATCAGAGGAATTTGGATAAAATTTTCTATAAGTTTTTTTAAAATGTAATTTTTCTACCCAGGATCAACAGTTTGTTTCAATTGTGTCAACCTGTGGATTTGAGATATTTAAAAAATCCTTTTTTCACGCAATTACCCTTTCACAAATTCAATAATCTATCAATAAATTAAATCAATAATGCCATAACAAATAATCAAAACATTTCATCATTATATTTTCACTGAAGAAGACATAGTTTGAAAAACCAATACATGATAACTCTATGTTTTTTATATTTCAATATGGAAGCAGTTTTTTTTTACCTTTCACTTAGAATAAAATTGAATGTAACATATCCCATAAAATGTTTGATAACTCTTACTAGCTGAGTTTGTAAAAATTCAACAGCAAAAGCTTTCAATGCTTTTATTCTAGTTATAATTTATTTCAATTTTGTTACTTCTCCAACATTTAAAAAAAAGATTGCATGCAGAAGTGAGTCTAAAAGCGTCATCTAAAATTCTGGTTATGGTTGATTTTGTACAAGCATTTTAATTCCAGCTGATTTATTTTATGAACATATTCAAACTGTGTCTTATCACTTTAATAAAATCTTAAGTTTCAAAAGTCCTGGGATTATCATGAGCGTGTTATGAACTCTTCCACAGGAACACTTTCATGTTATCTACCAATCCATCTAATTGAAGCTAAAAGCAAAATAAGGAATAACTTTATATATTTGTTATCTGCCGTGTTACAGATCTTTTAAAGACTTACAACATACCCAAAATAATCTTAAAAATCTACTTGCTGCCATATGGTTTAGATTATAACGACTCATATAAGTTTAAAAAATAATTATTCCAAAGGTGTAACAAGAAAGTTGACTTTTAGTGAAGAGTGATGTAAGTATCATATTGTATTGTTGGTTTTTATTGTTTCGAAGAAAAAGAATGAAACAAAGCTACAAGCATTGCGGCTTTATTAGTCTATTTAATTGTGAATGATCCTACAACTGGAAGGAAATGTATTGAGTGAATGTTTTTCAAATATCATGATAATAATAATATATTATATAACCTTTGGACTTTTGAAGTTCCTTACTTTTGCAAATGTAATTCTTAACAATGCAAATGTATTTGACTAGTCGTGTGTCAAACCCAGCTTTCATTATTTCCAGCCTGATTCACAGTGGAAAAGCGAGGAGTGTATGGATTTGATTGATTCATAATGTGTAAATCATGGCTGTGACACATCTTGATCCTTAAAAAGTGTGAATTCCATATTAACATGTCTTCCATCATCTCATGAACTTCCTTGTTTGAAATCCATTTCATTGCATTGAACCCAATCTTAATCTACCCAAAACATGACACATGAATAAACTTATGTGATGTTTAAAAAACAAGGTTTTCTCTTTCTTTTGTTTAATATACCAAGCTTTGATTATGCATAAATAGTTTTTGTGAAAATTTGAAGGAAATAAGACAGAAGTCGTTTACAGCAGAAGAATAGTTTGTTCTATCTCAGCTTTTCACAAAAGACTTACCCTAAATTTCTCAATGGCCGTAGTGGACACATCATATCCATCTAGATGAATTGAATTTACAAAGACGTTCATATGTAACCTTGAATTCTCGAGTCTTTTTAAAAATTCATTTAATGGGAAGAACACAGTAAACCATGTCTAGGGCAATGCGAGGACATTTGGCAAAATACTTACGAGAGTTGAAAATGGTAATCAATTAATGATTTAATGATATGAATTAGGGAGGTAAGACATAGGAACCAGCCTGTGTCGTACTGTACAGGTATGTCTGGTGTCATTTCTGGGACATGACGATATGCGAGAAAGAGTGAGTGAGGTAGATACACTCACACACAGAGAGAGAGAGAGAGAGAGAGAGAGAGAGAGAGAGAGAGAGAAAGATGGATAGAGCGAGAAAGACATTGCGAGGAGAAAGAGGTAATATTACAAAGGAGAAGACAACTTTGTACGTCTTCTTGGTGACGATAATATTGTTATGGTTATCTCCTCTACTACGACTGACATAATCTGCCGGCAATGCTCTGATCAGTAGGGAGACTACCGTACTCATTGTCGTCAGGTGAATACAACAGAGTTCATATATCACAATTTTCCTCTAAAAAGAGGAATTCCTCCTTTTTAATGAAGTTTTCACCTCTTACCTCTTTTGGTTCTTTTGTTTTTTCTTCTATGTCTCTATAAATCTTGCTATTTTCCTCCTTTTTGATCTTTTTGTGTAATTGTCACTGAGAGTTGTCTTCCATTTGAAATTGAATGCCTTGATAGCAATTCCTATCTACATCCCGTCCCCGATGTCTTCTATTTTCTTCGTCTTATCTCACTGTCTGTATCCATCCTCGTCCCTCCCTTTTTATCTCGATGAGTAGATAAGCTAGATATGTATACATATTGCTAGATGGATGGACACACATATAGACAAAATAGATTGATAGATAGATAGATAGCCCACCACTCCTAATTTTCTTTCTCTCTTATTTCCCTCATATTCAGTATAACAGTCTGTTTATTGAGAGTTTTAGGACGCTTGCAACTGCAATGGTCATATAAACACCCAGGGGTAAGTAAGATGATAGTGATAGGCTAGTTAAAAGAATACCCAGACTTTGACCTGCCAGGGACATTTCGCATAGAGATGATTTACAAGGGAAACAAATATCCTCTCTCAAAAAAGGTCTAAAGGACATGACTTTTTAAAAGGAAAAAAAATCACTTCTCACAATCACAAAGCAGGACACGCAAACAGATGATGGCTACCACCCACATCATGCATTACTATTATGGTCTAGGGAGATCAATGATATTCTACCGCCCTTTGTGTACGTACTCAGTCCTAGATAACAACAAGTGACCCTATAAATAGTTAGGTACCAGTGTAAGTCATGGGGGATGACCATAAGTCTGTTAGGACGACAAGTAGGGCCAAGACTGAGCTAAGAGATACAAAACACATGTGTGTGTGTGTGTGTGCTTGTTTAATGAGTTCAGGAGAGAGTGCTGGAAAAAGTAAGATGATAGATAAAGCCAAAAGAAAAGAAACAGAAGTGGCGCCTATTAGTAGCGCCAGCCAACCACCCGTGACTTCTGACCACTCATCAATAAAATGTATGTTCATTATACTGTCCCCGCGGAATTGCAATTTTGACAATTACCGCGTTTTTTTTTTTGGTGCAATTTTCCCGATTTTCTAGACCTAAAGATCATGATACAATATGACAAGCATCGGAAATTACTCTCTATAGCCACTCTAAACTATTAGGATTTCGCGAGTAACTTACCTTGACAACACAGGAAGTGCCGGGATAGATAGATACTCGAAGTACTCGAACACAACAGAGGGCTTTTGTCAGCTACGCAATACGCACTCTCGAAAGAAAGGCACTCTCATTTATTTAGGCCGACAAAGAAAGGTGAAACAAAAGGAGTGAATAAAGGCCCATATATAGTTACAAAGACAAGACAAGACTAGCGACGTTTCGACCAAAGGTCTTTGTCAAGACAAACGGGACAAAAGAACAAAATAAACTAAACAGATAAACAAGAA